>VMDR010009698.1:0-32747 GCA_007922815.1 Macrotus californicus
TCATTGCTTTTCCATTCACTTGGGAAACTTTCCTAGAATGTAACACAGGTAAAAGAAGCTCTGCTTGATATGACAGAATCATCCAAATCAGTATCCTAAATTTACATTTAGAGGATCCATAAGAAAAATAAACTCCAAGAAAGTGACTCTCTGACCTATAATTTTCAAATGAATAGCTCTCCAGTACAGGCTTCCTGCATCTGTTTTTCTGCTGTATTTGTGAAGTGATTTACAGTCTATAAAAGACACCGCCCTCTAAAAGACAGCCTCCCTTATCTACCTGTTCCTGCATCTTCATATTCTGGAGATGTCAAGGCAGAGTCAGCCTGATTCAAATGCTATAATAAGCATTATGGGGGCAGTACCCCCACCTCTAAGACAAGAGGACACAAAAAAAGGAAAATAGGAGAAGCCTATACAATTGAATGAGACACAACTCACTCTAGACCTCAACCAGAGTCTGCGCCTGCCACCCGCACCAGAGGAAAAAGAACTGGACTACCCCGTGCTTTACCTGTGGTTTCTGGTAGCTGTGAGAAGAGCTAAATCCAAGAACAATCCAAATCTCAAAGGGCAGATGACTTCTCCCTTGGTTATTCATATCATAAGTATTTGTTACACCTAAACATTTTGTTTCTTGTTTGTTAATTGGAGGCTGTTGGTGAATTAATACTATTGGCACCCTCACTCCACAGGACAACAGGGTCAAGAAAGTTGACCCCAAGCCCTGTCTATTGTCATCTTCCCCCACGTGGGCACTTGTAAGCTAACCCAAGTCAGCTAGTAAGAACCATGTGTAGAGAGGAATTTGGGTTAAGTTCTCATAGCAGTTTGTGGCTGAGTGTGGGAACGCCTCCTTTGCTGCCCTCAAACGCCTTCTGCCTCTGCTTGACGATGTAAGAACCAGTAGAAGGGCCTATGGATTTCTGGTAAAGGAAAGGATGGGACTGGCAATTACCAGCAGAGGTGATATTTTGGGAAATTCTAACTCAATTCAGTATTATTTTGAATTTGCAAATCTTTTGTAGATTGCCAAACTGAGCAACACCAAGAGCATCGCAAAAACCAATGCTTTGTTCCAACTATATGAAGCCAGCATCTTAAGAGTGAATGATTTAAAGCATGCACTCTTCATACAGGTTTTTGAAGGAGTCACATGGCGCAACTTGAAAGTCTCCCTAACTGCCGTTCAAACAGTTCCCTGTGACAATAAAAGGATTTCAAAGTTAAGTAAGCTGCTTACTCCATAATTATGTCTAAGAAAGAGAGCTTTTTTCCCTTCATTTACAATTATACAAATAAATTCAGCATGTCTGATTGCTGATTGTAGTCATATTACTAGTTATTCCAAAAATAAAAATATTTTCCTTAAAAGATGTTCTATGACCATCCCTACTGTAACCCAAAGTGAAAAATGTTTAGCAATATTCTGTTTAATTTTGCGCATACAGATACCAAAAAGTTGCTCTTTGAATCTTAATCGTTAGTGGTTTTATCACCTTCATCAATTAATTTATGTGGCTAATTACCAAACTACAATTTACACACTGTAGACACATTTCAATGTTAATAAGGGAAGAATGAAATATATACTACTTGAAACAAATGAAAAAAAAGTGTTTGAGGCTTGAGTGGTTAGCAACCACAGTTCATGACTTTTCTCAATCTATACTGGTTTGCAATTGATATTCTCTGACAGGAGAAGGCAATAGGAAATATTTTTTTCATATGACGATATGGTATTTACAAAGCAGGTTTATGGTCAAGGTCCTTGAGCCAATTATGTCTTCCTCCACCAAAATGCCAGATACCTCTTGGGTAGAGAGCTGGCAAATATATTTTCAAGATATAGGGAAACTGCCCACTTTTTCTCTTAAAGGAATTGGGCTAAATTGCTATGCTGTGTAACTGGGGAGCTGGGTGGATAAGCATGTAATACTAGGAAATTTCATAATACATAGAAGAAGTCAAGATCAAATCCTGGCTTCGGGACACCAAAACAGAGCCCAAAGCTACCATGGGTTGACATCTAAAGCCAAAGCAGACAGGGCCTTACTTTTAAAGATGTGTCCTGAAAGTCTCCTAAATTGGATGAAACTCCATTTTTTCTGCCTCAGAAGATTAAGTGTTGTGTCAGTTCCTATCAGAAAGTAGAATCTCTGCTTCCAAGAAGTCAGGTTATTTCAGGCCTGCCTTGTCATTTGTTTAACCCTGAAAGCAAACTTTTCTCCAAGAATTATCTTATAAGGACCTGTGTATTCCCATAAGTCTTTGCAGACTCTATCATTATTTTACTCGAGTCCTTTCTCTTCTGACTATCCCAGTGTAGCCCCTACAGCACCATGAGGGACCTGCCGAACTCTTTATGTATGCCTTTAGATAAAAGCAATACAATTTCTCCTTTGGATTGAGTTACTGGGTAAATAAAAAGTTCAAATACCCCTTTTGCTCACTTTACACAAGATATTCTAAGTCTTATATAAAACCTAGAACAAAATTAACTAATTATCCAAGAACTATTTGTCCATTTGTAGATTAATCTGACCCTTTGTGGGGGTTTTGTTTGTTTGTTTGTTTGTGTTGCTTGCTTTTTTAAAAAACCGTTCACTCTGATTATTTTATGAATCCTTTAAAAATGAACAAAATCTCTAACTTGTATTTGATTTTCATCCAAAATAGCTATCTCAGGAGCCTCATAAAAAAAAGCAATGCCTATAATTCAGGCATTGTAGGGTTACTCTAAAATGGTTAAATTCCACTGTGTTTCTCAGAGAAACTCTGCCACATTGAGTGACTGAGATCACTCATTTCATTAAGGCAAGAACTGTGGCCAACACATCCACCACTGTGGCCGCAACACCTCACTCAGCTTGACCCACAGCAGGGTCCTATGGTACCCTAAGGACAAATTTTATGGTGGGCTCCTAATAATCACTAGGGGCTGGAGCTGCACAGGCAAAGGTAGCACATCAATCAATCCAAAACCAAAGTTCTCTGCACTCACCTTTAAAGAAGTATGACCTCTCCATTGGAAAGGAAGTGTCTACTTATTTTTGAGTTGTTTCAAAATGATGACGTCAAGTAATGAAGAGCATAAGTATTTCTCAAGCATCATGTTCAGTATCATATTTTTTTAAACCCCCTCAGAAGATGCCATGAACAGTGATAGTCTATTCGTAATGCCAGAATTTCATGGTAAATTCAGAGAGATCTCAATCCTGAAGGAGTGCTCTCTGAAATTCTTGGGTGGTACAGTAAAAGTAATTCTGTCTTAGGATGAGTGTGTGGCTCATCCTAACACATATCTCAAAAGAAGGAAATGACTAACAAAGCACCTTCTTGCCAGGACCAACAGTGTTTTTTCCTTTATGTTTTGAGTGTGCGTGTGTGTGTGTGTGCACTTTCCCTGCAAGGGTTTAGAACTCTCTTATTGCTATGTTACCAGTAGATCAGGCAGTTTCTCACTTGAGATGCTAACAAATGATGATGTTACACTATTTAATAAACAAACCATAATACAACCATGTAAATCTCAAGAACGTGGCCAAACACCATGGTGTTCCTCTGACACTTAACTGGGATTTTCTCCACGGCTGAATACAAGGCACCTAAGCCAGCTCAGTGGCTTGTTGGGGCTGCTCTGCCCAGATGACATCATCACCCGGCTTTCCAAACACACCTCTTTGGCTCTGGTTCTTTTGGCTTCTTTCCATGTAAACAGGGCTTGATTAATGCTGCAGAAGGACTGTGAATCACATATTCCACTCTCGTATGGGAAGTCAGAGTGTCAGTTTTTCCTCGTTTCAAGCAGAGAGCATTGGGATATTTAATGTGGCATCCCTAGCAACCACATAGAAACCACCCCAGTGCCTAGCTGCCAGCTTCACTTTCTGTAAGAGCAGCTGATCATTCACCCTCCTGGAAGACCTGCTCCTCAACACGGAGCTGCATTCACAGCTCTGACCATTATGGCCAGATCACAAGCATATGACAAGTCTTCCCTTTGATGTGGATACAAGAGAAATAAAGAGAAGTCCTTGCTGTGCTTCCAAAACAATAAATAGGATTGCATCCTTGCAGTCACAGATATTCCGAACTGATCAGAGCCTGGGTGGGGCATTTGTACTCCTGGGGTCCCTCTACCACCACTGCTTCCAGCCGCCAACCCCTCTAAACACATCTGATTGTTAAATCAAGTACATCCAGGAGAGCTGAAAGCAAACTCTTTCCCAGCAGAAAGAAGAGTGTCATAGATGTTAATCTTTATAACCCTTTAACAAAAATGATAGTTTCACTGTTGTAAATAGTCAAGAGCTAACGTGGGGAATTAGCACCAGTGGCTAGCAAGAGCATCCTAGGGCCATGCTCAGTCTAATTACAACAGGCGAAATGCCTTACTCCACCAGCCCTGCATGGTTAACTGAGGGTGTGGGTCAGCGATACAGATTCGGTGGTTGGGTAACAAGTAATCATGACACATGGAATGCTTCTTGGTGATGACTAACAGCACAGCCTCTGAAAGTAGAACATGAAAAGTGTTAAAATAATAAACTGGAGCAAATTGTTGTGTTTACCACAACTTTCTCCCTGCTTTGAAAATATTAGGAAACTGTAAAACACTGAGTCTTTCTTCTTTATTTCTCCTGCATTACACCCCTTAAAATACGTGAACATGGCAGGTATGTACCACATGTTTCATGAAATTTTTCCTGAAAACCATATTGTTTTCCATTTTGATAAGCCAGGAAAGGAAGTGGGGTTTTTACCCTGACTCTGAAGGTCAATTCAACTCAAACTACTCAAAGCAGTCCAAGGGAGAAAGTGAATTTCATGTTAGCTCCAGAGTTAATGTCTTTTTAATGAGATCTATTTAAAAAAATCAGAGCTTGTATATTCAATGCTGAAAGGTAACAAGCAAATCTTCAAAAGTTAGCACATCGATTCTTTTAAAGGGCTTCAAGATGTTATGGTCCTCATCTAACAGTGCACCAACACACTGCAAAGAGTCTAGGAATAGGTGATTCAGAGAGAGGATTTAATTGATCTGGTCAGACATCAATTTAGAGTTCACGGGCTTCTAAATAATTCATAAAACAAAGTTGGAAAACCAAGTCGCCAATTTAGTGAGAGATAATTTGCTTAGAAGTTCATGAATAAAATAAGCAGAGATGACGACTGCAACCCGCCATACCTACTTGAGAAATGAAGTGATAGCATGGGGTCTGTGGTAGCTTCTGGGATCCACAATCACATCTTCCAGATCATTTGTGTTCCCTTGATATTTTCAGAAGCGCCCATTGCCCGAGGCTCTACCTTACAGATACAGGGGCAGCAAGATTCCTTCCTCTTGCGCAAGACCACAGAAATACCAATACCCCTGTTGCAAAACATCTGCTTTCATTGCCTCAGTGCAACACAATTAAGGTGATTCCTTGGATGCCACTGAAGTATTTTCCTGCACCAAATTCCCAGGTTGGAGACAAAATGTCATATCTATAAGATTTGGAGATGGTGAGTAGAATTTCTGAAGCTCCAAGCTAAATATCAGGGAGGATCTTTGGCTTTCATCTTCACTGGCAATTTTTAAGAAAACACTATTGTAAAGAAGCAAAGCTTGAAAAGAGAAATAATTAAGATATGGATTTGATTAGAACATAAAAATGTCAATGTCACACTAACCAGTTATTATTAGGTATAGATATCAGCTGTGTGTTACTGTGTTACTTTAATGCTATTATTCATAGATTTTATTATAAGGAAATGAGGATGCCCTCATTCCCTCTCAACATTTAGAGCCTTGGTCTTAATTGAAACTCCACAAAAGTCCCCAAGCACCAGGGAATCATTTTTATTCCTTCTAAAAGATGCTTTCTTTGGGAAAAAAATTAAAGCAAATAAGAACACTTTCCTCATTTTATTTGAATCATTTTGTCTTCTGCTTATTCATTAAAGCCATTGCATAATCTGGTTGGAGTTTCTTGGACTTTGGGAAATGTATGTGTGCTTGGGTACTCATCTTCCCAATCTGTAAAATAGTTCATTAATAATTCTAATGTCATATGCATATCAACTCACTGAGATTTGGTTAAGATGCCTATAGTAAGTTAATTAACAAATAATAGTGGCTTTAACAAGACACGAATTTATTTTTCTCTCATCTAAAAGTAAATCTGAAGGTAGGCAAGGCTGATACTATGGCTCCACAATCATCAGGGTATATCAAGTTCCTTCTGTCTTGCCGTTCTACCCATCTTTAGTATCTGCCATATTATCTAAAATGGCTGCCAAGAACCAGCCTTTACATCTAGATTCCAAACAGAAAAAATTGAGGAAGAATCTAACACTTCCTGTCAGATCTCATTAGCTAGAACTTAGACATATACACATAGTCTTTATACTAGATGGCCATATACACCTAAAACTGAGTACCTGCCCCATTTCTAATTTGCACAACCTTTTTAAAGCCTCCTTCATCTGTAAAACGGGATTATAAGAACATCCACATTATAGGTTTGCTTCGCTGTCTGAAATAGGACAAACTCAATACTTATTGGCTGCATATTATTATTATTACCACTGATATTATTATTAATGTTGTTAATCTAGAAAGATACAGAAGGAAAGACATGCTATTGCTAAAGAGAAGAGCATCTGTTTAATTGTGACTATTTGACAATGGAGGATGGACCCAAATAAAGGTTGAAGTTCCTGGGGTTGAACAGTTGGAGCTTCTTGTCTCAGCAGAGGCATAGCATTAAAGGAAAAGGATAAATGGTTTGAAGATTTGACTTAGATAAAGATCTTACAATTCATTTTGCATTGGGGAAAAGAGGAGGTGGAGGTTGCTATGACACGCTCTTGTTCTACATCCAAACCTCTAAACCACTTGAATCTCTGGATTTCTAAATATAACTCTGAGAAAACAAATCACACATTTTCGATATGGATGAATTACTTAGTTTCCTTATTAATCACATTGGGCTAGTTAACATTTAATCATACATCTTGAGCACAAACAATACTAAAAGTAATGCCAGACAAAAGAGTTTTGCTGTGAAAATTGTGAGGAAGAATTTCTGCCCAAAGACAAGGAATAGGAAAGGTCTATATTTATAGACAAGCCTATTCAATAACTTGATTTTTCATAGAGTGGTGTTCCTCCATATAAGGAAATCAGTTGCTACTCTCACAGCTGCTTAGATGGAATGGCTTTTTGTAATGCTAAAAGTATGAGTCAGTATTTTACCCACAATAGCCACATTTCAAAACTAGCACACAGTTTCTAAGGAACAACCAGGAATTCAATAGTCCAGTACCAAACTTTCAAGATAGATCATTTTTGTAAGTTTACAGTTAATTATCTCAAGAACTTGAAATATGCATTTAAATATTTGAACATTTAAGAAGCTTTGGGAGTATTTGCTACTAGGTGTCTCAGCCACTTCTCCCCTTCCTCCCTACTCATCCTCAAACCCTCACCAACCTCCTACACTTGCAAATTTATACTCATTAGTATTCACAAGGATGCTAAAAATGATGGGCTGTTGAATCATCACCAATGTCAAGATGGAACTAATGAAGCCAGAAAATTTATAATGTGTAGAATTGTGTGGAGATGTGTGTGGAGATGCTCATAGTGGCAGTGACTCAGAGAGGCAAAGAAGGAATGGTGACTTACCATCCTACTCTAAAAACATCTAAGTATTCTGTACACATAATTAGCCCACACACCAGCATCGCCACCATTATCAGCAATTGAAGACCTCTGATCCCAGCTCTAAAGATGCACATTGTCCTTTTTTCCACTCATCTGTTCATTATTGAGGTCAGGTGCTGGGCCAGGGAATGACTCTTGCCCTCCAGGTGCTTATATCCCATTCGGGAGAGAGATATTAGATATTAACGATATTATCACACAAGTATTACATTGCAATTAGAACAGAACAAAGCAGAGGAATACGTTGCTATGGAAACTTGAGAAGAAGGCTTTGACTGAGGAAGACTGATGATGGTTCCTCTGAGAATTTGATGCTCAGCTGAAGAACGAGTAGGAGTTAAAGGAGGGGTCAGGGAAGAGGATTTCCAGCAGAAGACCACACAGCAAGAGCTCATGGCTGAAGCAAGATATGAGAATAAGGGACAGAAAAAAGTAGGAATGTGACATGAGATGAAATTAGAGTGGCAGGTGCTGACAATACTGACCTGATGGTCATATCAGTTTGTCCTTTATATAAAAGCAATTAAAAAAAAAAAAAACACTGAAAATCTTAAGCAAAAAGGTAGCCTGATTAGAATTAGGCTTGGAAAAGATTATTCTGGTTCCAATATAGAAAAGGAAAAGAGGAAGAAGACAGAAAAAAAGGATAGGTGCAATAAATCCATCCTAAGAGACTTTAAGACTTCTTTGATTTATTTATTCATTCTGTATATTTTTAACTGAGCAGTTACTGTGTACCACATATTGTTTTAGGCCTGTGAACAAAAGCACAAGCTCAACCTGATGGAGCCGAACTTTAAAGAATGTTACATTTACCCCAATGTTACATATACAGAATTATTGGGGCTGAAAAAAAGAAGAATCGGGTAGGTTTTCTGGAACCAAAATTTCTTTTTTGCAAATTCAGGTCATAAGCATCGGGGGTGGTGGGGGGGGGGAGCACGGGCTGGAGTTATATGACTTAAAGAGGAAAAGTAGATGTAAGATTCCAGGCAAGTGTCCTGACTATGCCATTGATGTGCTGTGTTATCCTCCAAGAAATGAACCTCAACCTCAACAACTGAAAATGAGAACAGTGTTCCTCAGTCTTCTCGATTCTCCAAGACATTGCATCACAGCTGGGATCTCTCTCCCTATGGATTCGTAGTTGCTAAAACTAAATTATCATTTCCTTAGGGTATTATCCTTGCATGTGATGGATTTCAAACATTTATAATGCTTTATCACAGCAGTATAGACACATTGTTTGAAAACTTAAATATCACTACAAGCCCTAAAAATATAAACAGCATCCTTTGCCACAATCCTCCAATGGCTGAGTGTCATTTCTTGGAGCTAACCACTTAAAATTTTGCAATTATTTTTCTGTTATTTCTGGTATTTACCTTCATGTTCATAAATAAGACATCCTAATTTCTTCATTTTTCCTGCTTAGTCATGATCTGTTTTGACTTACTATTCTGAAAGGATTTTCCCTCCCAAATCTTCCCACTTTCCTTCCCCTGTCCTTCCAAGGAAGTAACATTATAATTTAGATTAGGTCAGAATTTAGTTGTCTTATTCTTATGCAAAATTTTTCAAAGCGGAGGTACAGGAAGCAGTACCTTTGCATGTTCTTTCAAGTTTTCCTTTTTCCTGGAGTTAACGATTGCATTGTTTTTCAATTGCTTAGTTTTCTATGAGTCCATCACTAAATCTTGAACTACCCTGGAAAATTCCACAGTTTCTCTCATAATCTTCAAACACAAATGAATTTCATTTTCTTAGAGACTTTCCTCCTGGAGTCCTCAGTGTTTCTGATCCAATCTGGAGGCTGTTCTGGCATCTCCATTTGGCAACTCCCATAGGAAATACCTTCACCTCTCTCTGGGGTGAGTCCCTCTTCCTGTATTCCTAGGCCTTCCTCTCTCTTTGTGTCTTTACTTAGCTTGGTGAGCACCTCTTCCAGTAACTTAAAAAATATCTCTACAACATTTGTACATTACAATCTATAATTTTGAAAGTTCCCTCCTATTCATCACTTCATTCCACCCTCACTGTAGCTTCATAAAACCCTACCCCTCAATTTTACCTACTGATAGAGGTAAAATGACGAGCCCCAGGCCCATAGCTCCTCAGAGGACATGTGGGTAAGTTGTCTGTACCACCACCTCTTAAAACTGTGCAGTGTCACTCAGAGAATGGGAGTGTGGCTGGTCACTTGCTGATGAAATGGACGTATTTATTAAAATAACTAAGCCAGCACCTGCTAACAAGTATGTTACATATTTCTTTGTTAAGATCATGAGCAATGTGAGGGTATGTGATTAAGGACTGGATCCCATAAGCTTAAAAATGTTCATGGTCCAACAGTATCAAAGCAAATATTGTTTCAGAAAAAAGCGTTTTTGTGAGCACATTATAGAATTATTAATCACATAGACACAGTCTATGCCAATCTTCTCTTCCCAGTGCTCCCCTCACCATCAGAACTCTCCACTCTGTCCACTCCTTTTGATGTCTCATCTCTGAATCAGTGCTCTCGTTTAGAATGACTTGAAAGCAGATGTCCTGAGCAAAGGTACCAAGGGGGAGAAATGTCACAGAGTAGCCACACAAAAGCATGTCTCTGAAAGGATGAACAGATGGCACCGAGTATCCCTTAACTCCATGGTGAGGATGCTTGGCAACAACAAGTACACTGATAAAATTGGAGTCAGTTGGACAAAAACAACAAAACTGAGATCTCCATTGTGTATCTATTTGTGCCTTGGCTACGAGAATTTCAACAACTGCTTCCTTTGAAAAGTAGAAAATATATTCCCTCACTTCGACTTAACTGTCCATACAGCTTTCTTGGGGGATCTGGACATTCAAAACCTAGCTGTAGCTGACAGTATGAGCTTCCTTTCCCCCACTCTAAACAACAGTCACAGAACTGTAGCCTGTCAGAACCTGAAAGAACCTTAGCTGTCATCCCATCCATCCCCAGCTTTTTCCCACAGGAAGCCAGGGGCCAGAGATGCAGATCTCGCCAGGGCCACATACCTAGAGAACAGCATCAGGACCAGAACTAAACTCAGGTTCTTTCTTAGAGTCTTTAGTTGTTTTAATGGCCTCTTCATATACAGAAAATTTAAAAATAGCAGTAACATAAGATTTTGCTAAAATGAATATATACAATTCAGATGTGCCATCTAAGAATCAAGGCTATAATAAAACAACTTGGTGAGCTGCATATTCCCTTGATGCAGGCAACACTTTTCTTCTTGGGTTCCCCTGTCCATGTGAGCCCTGTGTAAGGATATCATCTGGGGAAGTGAAAGGCGTGCTGTTGATGGATACTTCCCATAGTCGATCTATATGGCTCAGGGTCATCTTCTCTCCTGTAGGCATCTCCCCATCTTCCCCCACACAGCACTCCACAGAAAGACAAAACAAACTACTGGCTGTTTTCTTTTCCTCTCTAAATAGCTCTTTGAATTTCTCAAATCCCCAGTCTCTGCTCTTCCTTGTACCTCACCTGTGCTGACCTGCCCCTCTCAGTTTGCTGGTAGACCACAATGCTCCCTTTTCTGATGCAACACCAACACCACCACTGCAAAAAGTGATTTGGGTTGACATAAAGGAAGGGCCAGATATTTTTGTGGATGGGATGGCAGGAGCCACTGCAAGCACCTGCTAAAGCAAGCTTCACAAACAATTTCCTTCCAAGGTAAGGAGACCCATGCAGCACAGCTAGTCAGGAGACAAGAAGAGGCATGTGGAACATAGCTGTTGCTTAATTTCCCCAGGTCTGATACCAACTCTCATGGTGTTCTGCTCCTCTAGACGCCAGGCCCTAGACCCTTTAAGGGATGTTGCTATGGCTACAGTTTTGCAAATACCAAATAAGTGGTGATCGAAGTGTATGTCAAGCTCTGTCACCAGAGCAAGAGCATCTGTGTGTGCTTTGCCACACGCAGCCCTGTTACCACGCTTTTTTGTCTATTCAGATGTCGACTGCATGTTTTGCAATGAGTTTATTTGAATATGATCTACTTAACTTTTGCAATGAAAAGAAACCATAACTTAAGAGAAGACAAAAATGATTCCTGCCAGGAATACTCCCCTTAAACTGGTTTATTTCTTTTTAAATCATAAAAGCACAAAGAACCCAGAGTCTCTGATAATGAACGTAATATATGATTGCCATAAAAAGTTCACTCTGCTTTCAATTTCAATTTACCCCACTATAAATCAGCGATCCACTTAATCAAATATTCTTCCACTTTAATTGTTTTATCTTGCTTTTATGTTAAATCTTACTGTGTTTCTGCTGGCACCAGTCTTCACATTATAGAAAAAAAGTCAGTGGTTGGCCCGTAATTAGTCTAAAGCTCAAACATTGGTTCTGAACATTAACCAGATTGGAGGAAGCCCTCACAATCTCACTGGACCAGCGAGACCAATCCAAATCAGAAAGTAAGCCAGGATTAGTCAAGCTAGCCATCAATCTGCTGTCAAAATACAGAGTGTGGGCCTGGCTTTCAAACTAACTAGAGGTTGGTTTTTCTTTTTTTTTTTTTTTTTCCATAAATGTCTTTCATTATTATCTTCCAGGGCATTAAAACTCTATTTGGTTGTCTCTTAAATTCTCCAGTCTGAAACTGGCCGTTGAAGAATTGCAGATGCTTGCCTGAACTAGCCCAGCAGTTCCCATGAGAAAAACATCAGCACAATGTATTGCAAAGGCCACAGTCAAACTTCAGTGTTTGTCATGAAGGGCACTTCCTGGGTATTGTACAAGACAAGAACTGTCCCTTGTGGGTAATCCGGTTCTGTACACAAGGAGGGAGAAAATGCATTCCTTGTTATTGATTGATAAACCCCTTTCTGACAAGGTGTGAAGACGGTGTGAGAAGTACTGCCGAATCCACCGAGAGAGCAAAGGCAGCGGTCAAACACTATTTGGAGACGTTACTTTAAATGTCATCCTTTATCTTCAAGCAAATACCCACTATAATTTTTTGAGTTAAAATTCTAAAAATCTTTTTAAATAAACTGAGAATAAGGAGATATCCAAATCAGTCCATCTGCTATACCCAATAAATGTAAACACTCCCAAAGCAGAGAAGCTCCCTCTGGAGTTTTATGTACTTGCTTTGAATTTTACAAATGAGCAGTAGAAAGCAGAAGTTATTTGGGGGTTAATGAAGCCACATGCTGTTTACCAAGCTTTCTTGAAAATATCTGTATATTACTATTCATTTATTAAAACAAGTTTCTCGACTTGTTTTATAACAAACTTAGCAAGTTTAAATTTAAAATCTTTTCGCTTTAACCACCTTGCTCAATAAATAAAATATTTTGCCCATTAACAAGAAGAATAATCAATTTTTCTTAAAATCTGAAAAAAAAAATAGATTAAACTCACTCAGGAAATATTAATTTTATTTCGGGCATAGCTACAAGCATTAATCGGTGTTAAAAAGGTATTTTTTTTAAAGGCATCTTTACCAATGTAAAAAATCTATTGTTTAAATGATATGTAAGTTCCAAGATATCCAAAATGTTTAGAAAAAACTTTAAGAATTATGAAAAAGTTATTTACAAATAGACCTCACTTATGCAACTGTTTGTATTGTTATTTGTTATTATGGTGATTATTTGTATTTTCAAATATCCCATCAGACAGTTGTGGAGAAATAATATATATTAAATATATAGATATAATTATCACAACAGAATGAATCTAAAAGAAAGGCATGAAAAACATTCCATTAAAGAAAAAGCCTTTATATAGAACATTATTCACATTTCTGCAAATGGAATTTTCTGATTAACTGCCATATATTATATTATTTGAATAACTTTAGGAAAGATTAATTCCCAAGCTGTGTCCTCAGCCATATTTTTCCCTGGCTGAAATTGGGCTTTAAAACAAAACGTCACCAATGCCAGCCAGCTATTCAAGTTACAGGTTCAGGAACTTCCAGTGCAGGCAGTTAAAAGTGATTTAAGAAATGCAAAATCATTCTTTCACAAATGTGTTTGTTAAACTTGTAAATTGATATATCAAAACCACAACTGGAATATAGCAATTTGTCTCTCTTTGCCTGCTGTGGTGTATTCCACAGCTGCCTGCCAGATAATATACTGATTGTAACTTTCCTAATTTACAGAGCCTTTAAGTCTAATCTCCTGGGCCAGCCTAAAGGGCTTCTTCATCCATTGAAATGCCAGAATAATTGAAATTGTCTTCGGCAGACAGTTAGGCAATAATGAATATTTTCTCTGCTGATTGCATGCCAAGGTTACACATAGTACTGCAAACAGAAGCGATCCCAAGCCAAGCCTCCGGAGGGAGGGGCAGCCACTAACCTGTGGCAGGAGACACAATACCTAGGGCTTCCCCTTCTCACAGGCTCCCGCAGTCGGTGCCGCCCACCACGCTTCTGTACACTGAAGGACAGCACAGTTGCTGCGTGAACAATGCTCCCATTGGCTTCCCTGACTCTCCAGGGGCAGATAAAAGGCTGGGAAAGGTTGTGGGGATGGATTTTCCAATGGGGACAGCAGGAGAGATGAGCAGGGGAAGCTGCTGTTGGGATTAAGAGGAAATAGACAAGTAGTTAATCAAAAGAAACTCGGCATTGATGGTGCCTGAGAAAACGCTGGCTGGTCAGCCCCGAACAGTCTTTCCCACACCTCCGAATGGTTTTTGTGAATACTGGGGGCTGTTTTCTGATTCAGAGTCAGTCCTGCTATCCCCCACCCCTCTTAATGATGCTCTGATTGAAATTAAAGCGTTCGGTAGCCAGAGTGAATCAGGAATATCTCTGAAAAATCTGAAGATTAGTTTAACCTTCAGCTATAGAAAGGTTAACATTTTAAATGGAAGAAGTTTGAAATAGATCTTTCATTTAAGCAATTAATCTTAGATGATTGGTACTCCCAGGACTTGCTTTATAGGAGGAAATTTGGGGATGAGAAAGAAACTTCCCTAAGATATTATGTATGTAAACCATGTAACGAGATCTACAAATATGTTTTTAAAGGCAGCACAAGTCACATGGGGGAAGGAGTATAAAACCTGCTG
This sequence comes from Macrotus californicus, assembly GCA_007922815.1. NCBI lineage: Eukaryota > Metazoa > Chordata > Mammalia > Chiroptera > Phyllostomidae > Macrotus > Macrotus californicus. The sequence continues at coordinate 14,778 of VMDR010009698.1, forward strand.
TTTCTGTGACACCTGAGTTGCAATATCGGAATTGCACATCAAATAGGTGGAATACATGTTAGTTTCCCATTGCTGCTTACCATATTACCCTGAAACTTAGTGGCTTAAAACAGCCATGAACATATATTATCTCCCACGGTGTCTGTGAGAAATTTAAAAAGCAACTTACCTGAGTAGTTCTGGCTCAGGGTTCTCACAAGATTGTAGCAAATCTGTTTGTCAAAGCTGCATCATCTGAAGGCTGGACTGGGGCAGGAAGATTCACTTCCAAAGTGGCTCCCTGGCATACCTACTGCTTGGAGGACAATGGCATCATGGCATGGCAGCTCTCTTGGACCACTTGCTTTCCCCCAAAGCAAGTGATCCAAGAGAGAGCAAAGCAGAAGGCATAATATTTTTGATGCCTAGTTTCAGAAGTCACACACTGACATTTCCACAATGTCTTTCAGGCTACCCTGTCAGCCCTTTTTAATGCGGTGATACCATGTAAGGACATGAATACTAGGAATCACCATTTTGGAGGCTGGCCACCATACATACATGCTATAGAGTTATATAGATCCACCAGCCCTCCTGATCCCAACTATCAATCTCATTGCCCACCACATTCTTGCACATAATTTTTGTCCTGGAGGAGGAACAGAAGATATATATCATTAAATATGTTTTGTTCTTTTCCAGTTCCAAAGCTCAAAGTAGTCTCTTAACCCTACTCTCCCACCAGATGGTCCCCAACTGCAACTTTGCCATCTAGGAAGCCCCTCCCAAATAGCCCTACCAGACTCCAAACCACATGTATATTTTTTACATCCAAATAAAATTAGGAGGAAGGAAGGAAAGAAGGAAAGAAGGAAAGAGGAAGGAAACCACTCATTATATTTAAAATACACTGAAAATAATACAAAGAATTGGTTACACAAATGATAGCAGAGCTCAAAAGCCAAAGAGAAGACAGTAAGGCAACTGCTCTCATCCTTAGGTTGGAAAAACAAGGCAGGAGGCAATGTTACCAGATGAAGTGGGCATGGTCACCCAGCAAAAGTGGAACTATAGGGGTGTGTCCATGAGAGGGAGTAGGAATCATGGAGATGCTACTGCCATGGCTACACAGAAAGGGAAGAGAAAGGCTTCTCCCTTCCTCCCACTCTCCACTCTCCTGCCATGCCTGCACTGAGGGGATCTAGCTGGAACTTAGCTGATAGGGAAACCTGTGGGGGTCAGCACCCTACGTCATTCAGAAAAGAGCAGGGAAAAGGACAGCACAGTGAGACCAAGGACCAACACATGTATCCTGCTAAAGCATTATCCTGAATTGCATTTTTTCACTTAAGATTTATATAAACATATGTGCATTCTACATAGTTTCTATAATCATTTTCAATTGTTATGTATTATCTTACTGCGTACATGTGCACTTGACTTAGTCATTTCCATAGAGTTGTATCTTCAAGTTGTTTTCATTTTGTTATTATTATTTTCAAGTGATAGTTCAATTAATATCTTTATTATTTAGGGATTTTTTTCCCAGATATGTTCTTGGAGTACATTTCCAAAGTGATCATTATTGGGTTAAAGAGTATCAACATGGTAATGTCAACTGATGCACGTTTGGGGGCATCTGCTTTTGACCCTATTGCTTTCTGTACATCTTCCTGCCAACAAAACAGAATGAATGTGAAAAGGCACAGATACATAAGAATTCAAGGCCCTAGTTATAAAAACAAGGAAGAAAAATAAAATCTATATTTTGATATTGCAGTAAACTATAAGAGCAAAGTCTTTCCTGAGGGCCCTGAGATGCTGCGGGAAGGCTGTGATTAACTTTGAAAAGGATGGCTGACTTCTCTAGGATATGACTAGAATAATATTAACCTAGTGTTTTTCTTAAAGGAAAATGAATCCTCATCCTTGTTTCTTGGAAACAAGCAAATTTTAGATGAAGAGCACCTTTCCAGTAGTCAATGTCTTATTCCTGACTGTCATGTAACCTACATGTCTGGGAACACCCCAACCCAGGGGGTGGTGGGGGGAGAAGGGAAAGTGGATAATAATGAAGTCTCTGTCACTCTCTAATAAGACAACTGCAAAACGATAGCCAAGGGCCCCTGTACATAACCGAAGCGACACTGAGAGATCTTCTGGCTAGTGCTTCTCAAAACGTGGCCCATCTGTGATTTGTGAACAGTAACTAGTTGGCAGCAAAGTAAGTACTGTGCAAAATGAAAGAAGCATTTAGAAACTTTTAGAGCAATCTGACATTGCTGCAATGCTTTTATTATATTTATAAAAGTCTCTCTCCTCCAAAAAGCGGTTACACCTTATTCTTAAGGACATCCCAGAATCTAGGGCTGTGACACATAGTTAGCACTTAATGTTTATTTATTAGGTGGATGAATGGAGAGATAGATGGATGAGAAAGGTAATTGCAGCCCTTTTCAGTGGCTTGGTTTGACATAAAGTCCCAGAGGAGAAAGGATTGTGGACACCCAAGCAGATGACATCATAGATCACTAGTTACCAAACTTTTTTTAATCAATCAAGAAACGTTTTATATTTTTTTCATTCAGGTGATACTGCAATGATTCCACATTAATGCTACTCACATTTTTACCATGAAGATCCAATTTAAAGTAATATTTTTACAATGAATTCTGAATCTCTGACAAACAAATAGCAAAAGAAAATACTTGTCACACAGATCTTCCTGATAAGGACACGCAAGGTCTCAAGGATTGCCTAATACTTCAGAAGGTCCTCTGCTTTGTATTTTTTCCAATTGTTTGGTGCTGGCCTCCTTATTCAGAAAGTTTCCAGATTAAAAGCTAATTTGCTTTGGACCAGCCTGGTGCAGAGCCGTCTCTTGCTTGGGCTTTGTTGTTCACCAGGGTAAAGTGTAATTTTCTGACTCTTCCCAACTCCTTAGCTTGAGACAATAATCCACTCTGTCTCCTCTTAATTAAAGCAAATAGCCCCAACTCACAATAGTAGTTCAGAAGGCCCTGGTCTTCTGGTTCCCTTCCTGCAAGGAGCTAATTGATTTCCAAATGATAATGCTGTTTACATTAGAAAGCCAAACCCCTTGTATGGAGTCCTTAGCTCCTCTTAAACCTTCCCAGTCTCATGAATATCAAATGGCCAAAATACCTCCACTGTGGTTGGTGCCTCTTAAGGGTCAAGCCTCAGTCCCAAAATATTTAAGGAGCTAATTGGGTAGTTTCTGATTTACCTGCTAGGCTCCTGCATTCCTGTTCCATCCGCAGGAGAAGACCTCCTTGGAATTTTCAAGGAACTGCCTTTGACATTTTATAACCTCATTGTCTTACAATAAAGCCCCTCTTCCCCCAGGCAATGTGATGTTAGAGAGTACGTGGGTCTGAAATGTTAGGATGACTTCAGAAGGTCATTCATATGACAGTTTACAGGAGAAAGCTGTGGAGACTGGAAAAAAATACATAAGCCACAAGACCTATGAACAGCAATTCACGGTGCAGAAATTTAAGATGGGGTATATTACCATGAGCTTGCAATAATTTGCCTGTATGGTACATACATATATATCTAAAGGGCCGATTTTTCTGTTCTTGTCTGAAAGTCACAAAAACAATGCTTCCTAATACACATTCTCTGGCTCCAGGATCTCTAACAAGTTTTTCTAGCATTTTGGGTTTCAATGAAGTCAGTAGATATCTCCAATGGCCCTGCTCAGAAATTGACACAAAAGCTGAAACAAATCATAGTCATTATCAATCACATTTCTGGCCTTCCACAGAGCTTTACGCAAATATTGAAATTCACTTTTCATCAGGACGTTGAAAAGGAGGGTCCAGGCAAGACTCTCATTCCCTGAAATGGATATTTGTCATGCAAGAGAGGAGCAGGAATTGCGCTCTTCTGAGACTGAGTTTTGTTTTTGAAGAAACTATTCTCTGTGAGTATGTTCTTGATCACAGGAAATTGCTCAAGCAGCCCAAGAGGAGAGGGGGCGTCGGGCAACGCTTCAATATAATCACTTTCTAAGTAATTAAAAAGTAACTAATTTCTTTCATAATTAAAAAAAGTTTGCTCATTGGCACACACATCCATCCTAATGCCATATTTACCAAATACTTTCATTTTTTTTTTCAAAAACATCATTTCTAATGCACCAGACTCTCTCCTATTAGAAAGGCTGCAATTTATACCACACTTTCTTCCCTTTTGATTCTTAACTCAACCTTCCCTTCTGTGAGTCACTGCTTTTCAGTCATTCCTAAAACGTGCTCCGCTTTCATTCACTCTTCTCTTGTAACTGCAGTGTTACGGCACAACTCCCCCCAGTATGTGGTTACTTGATAAATTTTACACACACACTCACACACACATGTGGGAGACTAATGCAATCTGTTCATTCACTACCTCTTCAGGGAAGGTATCTATAGATTGGGGAGAATTAAATCTTGTCAAGATTAAATGCTTTACTCAAGGTCTCCCAACTTGTGAATAGCAGAGCTAGAACCTAAAACATCACCCTTTCTTCTGCATCTCCTGTTCTTTTAAAGACTTCCATAAAAGTCCATTATTATCCACCCTTCGTGTGTGTGTTTTTGTAGACTTACTTATTTATTTATTTTTAGAGAGAGAGGGGAAGGGAGGGAGTGAGAGAAACATCAATGTGAGACGCATCCATTGGTTGCCTCTCACACGCCCCCAAATGGGGACCAGTCAGCAAACCAGGAATATGCCCTGACTGGAAATTGAACCAGCAGACCTTTTGGTTCACAGGTCAGTGTTCAACCCACTGAGCCACAGCAGCCCACCCGTTTAGAATGCTGGTGAGCCTGAAAACCAAACAAACATTTAAAATTTTAGCATTCTTGATAATGACTTCCTATCTTTAGGAACAAGAACATATAGGTGACTCTCCAGGTATGATCCTACCATAAGAACCAGGAAGGTTCCTAAATTCTTTGATGAGAGAATTCTGCATTGTCAAATACTGTTTTCATAAATGAATCATTGACTGGGCTTGAGTTCTGTTTTGTTTTTTAATCAGAAGCATTGTTCACTTTAATTATATTCTTTAACAGGATTTGTCACGTGAGCATCAAAATAATAGCAGGCCTCCCAGTGTGCCCAGGACTGAAAACAATCCGTGACAGAAATGGTCCTCAGTCATAGGAAAGAAAGGGGGTGTTGATGGCTTTGTGTGGTCTCCTAGAAGTAAAAAAGAATATCTAATCCCCTGCTTTACAGAACAGAAATTTGTCCCTGACCTTAAGGGGTGGCCATTCGGTTGCTACTTAAATGGAGAGGGAAATTTGGTAGGAGCCCTGAGTGACATACCTAATGACCTTCTAATGTAGCAGGAACGAAAAGAAAGGCGTGCAGAAGTCAGGGAAAGGAAAATGCAACGCTAACATCCACAGCAAGTCACATCAGCAAGAAGCTACATTCGCAAGAAGCAGACATTGGTGTCGATGCTTCAAGAGTCCGGGAAACTAAAAAGCAATTTTCATAAACTCGCAAATATAGCTTTAAATAATAAAAAGCTTAAACCGTCTCTTACAAAGAATATTCTCCTTTGAAAGGATTCCAGAAAACCATGAAATGCTGTTGATAAGGCTGTGCCAATTTGTAAAGCTTTCCACAATCTCCAGCTCGCATTTTCCCCTTTTTTTCTCCTTTCTTTCAAAAAAAATTTTTTTTTCACTGAGCTTTGTTAGTCCCAGAGCCTACCATGACAACAACAACAACAACACAAGTGTTTTCTAAAGCTGAAACCTCTTTTCCCCTCAACAAGAGGCCGGGTGGTTGACGCATTTGATTTATTCCAGGGAAATAATGTTAAAATAGCATTTGCAAAGCCAGAGAAAAGATTTTTGATGGAAAGCTCAGGTAGGCATCAATGTATAAGCCAACTCTCAAAGTTTGTCACCCTTACCAACCATTGTATTCAGGCTTAATTATAGGATTGCTTGGATCTCACTCTCATGCAAATGTTTACCCACCAAGATAGAGTTGGTTGATTGGTTCTTTTCAACTAAAGTAAACTTTTAACTAGTGGAGCCTTAACTTTCTTAATGTTTTGCTTACCAGTTGTTTTAGGTATATTTTCTCCTCTATGTTGACCAATTATTTTCAATTAGACTTATAATTGCATTGTATAGTTAAAAGACCCAATTAATATCTTTAAAGCAACAATGGTAAGTAGTGTTTGGCGGAAATTTTATATTTAGCTGTCAAAAAATAATCATGGCTTACATTTATGGAGTAGCTTTCATCCTAAAGGATACCAAAGTGCTATTACAAATTTCATATGCTCCATTACTAATTATAGGTCATAATGATGTCACCCCAGCACTGTAGCATCCTATTGCAGGTGAAGAATAATTGACTAATGTGGTAGCTCTTAAGAAAAAATGTTTAAAGTCTCTTATTTAATTGGAACAGTGAAGGCAATTGAACCAACAGAAGGCAGCTATTCTGGGGATTACTGGAAGACAGTTCCCCCAGGGCCACCCCTGCCAGAAGAGAGGTACAGCAAGCAGCATAAAGGATTTACATGTGAACACTGAACCCCCTTTTCAGGGACTGAGAAAGGTGATCCCGTGACAGCACAGCCAGACTGTGATTACTTGCTTTCCAACAACTAAAACAAATTCATCACGGCAAATCAGCGCCACCAGCCTCTGACAGGCCATCCATCATGGACGAGGCTCTCACTTCATCCTCACTCGGGAATGTGTGGCGACTGTCTTCAGCATTACCTGAGATGCCAACCATGTACACTTCAAGGTGAAATCTTGAGTGTCCCCTTGACAGACTTTAAGACAGGCTTGCACTGGGGATCTATGGGTAGGAATTGAGCACACACCCAACTTCTCCCAGAGTGACCTATCTTATCAAAAGGCTGAAATGTAAATGAAGGTCTTACATATGCTAATATTCCTACTAAGGAAAATGAACGTGATTCCCACAGGCCATCCCTGAGGTCTGGCAACCTGTTTTCAGGGACAAGTTATTCATGTATTCATTCAACAAACACTTCAGTGCATAATATGTACCAGGTACTGATTCAGGCCCTGGGAATAGAGAAAACAAAAGAAACAGAAAGCACTGGCCTCAGATATAAAATGGTAAATGGAGTGAGGAAGGACAGAAAAGAAAAAAACATAGGTCTTCCACTCAAAAATTATAAATTCAGCACTTACTTTGGGCTGCCTTATTCAGGGATGGAAAAATGACAAAGATCCTAAAAAAAAAAAAACAGTACTTTTCTTCTCCGAGATATTCATCCATTTTGGGCCACACAGTGGTCACACATTTCCACAAGCTCGTGTTCCTTCAAACTGCAATAAAAGAAAAGTTCCAGTGTGAGGAGACCTTGAAACAGCAAGAGAAGACAACAGCTGATGTGATAGAGATTGTGGAATTGCAGGCACAATGAAAAGGAATGCAAAAATGACCAAGAGCAAGTCAGAGAAGAGCAAACAGCACCTTAGGGAGAAATTTTTTCCAACAACAAGAAGGGCCTGCAGAGGAAAGATTTGATAAAAACTTGTTGGGCAAGAATCCTGGGGAAAATGCAACCACTCGTTCTTGGCTCAGGCGACTGTTTCCATCTGCAACCTGACTGGGAGGGTAGCATGAGGGCTGATAAGCAAGGAATGACTCGGAATACCAGAACCAGGTCAAAGGGAGCAGGAGAACCAGCCTGGGAAGGAGACATGGCGTCTTTGCCTGCTAAATTTCCCATTCATGAAACCACCTGTAGCTTGGGAGCACAGATATTTCTCCCACTGAATTCAAGTACCTTAAATAGCTGGCCGAACCTGTTATGATAAAGAGACATCAGAGAGAAGCAGGAGGGTGGTCCTGAGGCAGATTCTCTTTTTTGAGGGGTGAGAGGGGACTCTTTTTTAAAGATTTCAGGTCTGGAGGGAAGAGAAGACAGAAAATGGTATTTTTTCCAAAAATGCCTGCTGTTGGGAATGGGATCAGGAGGAATGAGTCGATTTCACCTATGTAATAAAAAGAGAGAAACTATGCAGGAAAAACAGAAACTATGGGGCAGGGAACAGGAAGGAGTGCTGGGCAGAAAACCAGTCAACACTCCACGAATCCCGGCAGTGTTTTTCTCCATCTGTGTCAGAGCATACCTCCGCCCGATGGTGTCCGTTAACACCACCTCATTCTCCAGCTTTGGTGGAGGCTGTGTTGCCATCACATTCAGAAAGTGCTGTGGAGACACACTGCTTGAAGCTATACATAGGGATCTTATGGCACAGAAATTCTATCTACTATTTATCTTAGGTCATAACTGAATTATTCCAGTAACAAGAGCACTGCTCTTTCTTTATAACCTTTTACTTTTCTTACTGTCCATTAATATAAACTTTCAGCGAAACGCTCTTTCCTACTCCCATTAACTCTAACCCTAAAGGTCATATTCATCTCCTAATGTGCCTGGGCAGGGAGACAAAGCCGGGCATGGAGTGACTCCTGGAAAAGGAAGCCTTGGCCTGAGGCTCATTCCTCTCTGGACGTCCTCGTGGTCACATTACTTCAAGGGCTCCATTTTTGCCCCTTTTTCTGATTATGATGCCAATGAAAGGGACTCTCTCATCTTCCCATAAAAGTGGTTCAAACTTTAAAATATCAAGGACATTCGACTCCACAATCTTTTGTATCATACCTCCCTTGTATTGAGGATCCTAGTATCTATAGTATCAGGTATTCTCACAGCACCTCTTCAACATGGGGAAGAAATGGGTAATGTAATTTCTATTTGAAAAATAGAAAAATTAGATTCAAAAATACTAAGATATTTAGCCATAGATCAATCTGGGGATGGAGTACCCTCTCATACTCTGAGCCCAAGGCCCTAACACAAAGATGATGATGATGATAAAATAATAATGCAGGCACTGTACTAAGTGCTTTAAATAGAGGATCTCCTTTCCCTCTGACAAAGACCACAGGAAGCCAGCACTGTCACCCATGTACTTGGCTGGAGCTGAAGGAACTGAAGCCAGGACGTGTGGGAGTCAGGGTCTGAACCCGAGCTGCCTTACTCCAACATCCAATCTCTGCACTTGTGTATTAGCCAAGTATTTGTTTTTAATATATAATACACTGACACAATTTGGTTGGGGTGATGCTTGAAAAAAAATAAAACTGTTCATTTACATTCTCATTCTCTAGAAAAAAATGACCCCGACAAATATGGCAACTTCCAGAGGAATGATAAGCAGGGAAGCTATGGTAGGAAGAGGAAGATTGAGTTTGATTTTAATCCAGGGGCAGAAGAAGAAAATGTAAAATAAGAAGACTAGAGAGGGAGAGGTTAGTAGCTCTCAAACCAGCTCCAAAGCAGAGGTACAGACAGGAACTGGAAGCCAGTGAGGGTTAGTGAGGAGAGGGTACCACAGTCAGCCAGCCATCATAGTCTGTCAAGGGATGAGGATGTTCGGATGCCAGCAGAGGCTGGAAAAAACAGCTCACTTCCTTATCTTGAGGCTTCCTTTAACTTTGCTTCCTCTCATCTTCTTAATGCCTCTGCCAACTGGATCCCCCATCTGAGTCCATCTACTGTCTGAGCATCGCCCCCCACGGGAGATGTTACCACCTGGATCTGCAAAGCCTCACACTCCATAATTCCAGGCTCTGTCTCTGAATTTACAGTTGACTTCTTATTCGTGAAAAATATCTAAGCACTCTTCATTTTGAATCTTGAATGTTCTTACCTCCTGACAGTATTCCCCACCATCCGTTCAGAGAATCACTCCCCCCAGACCCAACCCTCCCTGTTCCCTTCTTTTCTCCCTTTGCAATTTCTCTCATCTCAAAATTCATATTTCCTTGGTGAAAATAACATAAATGGGTTTTATAATTCCGGTTTCTGAACAGATCAGTCACCCAACAAATGCCTGTTGCCTAATCTGGAGCATTGTGCTCCAGGGCGTGTGAGAGAGGACATGCGGGTGCCCTGGAGACGTTTCAGTGGAAGATAAAACACAAAAGTAGCTCTGGAATTTTAGGAGAAAAACACCTCTGAGCTTCCTGGCCCCTCAATACCTACATTCATGTTCTAATTGCCTCTACTTACTCCTTCCAATCAAACCCTACTAAATATAGCATTAAACATCCCTCCAAATATTTATTCCAACATCCCCTCTTGCTCTAACTGCAGTCCCCGGCCTCTCCCACCCCATCATCAAAGATTCTGCCAGATTCTCTGATTCTCCTCCTCCTTCTGCACTGACATATCTGAAATCTAAAGCCTCAAATCAGTACACATCCAGTTTGCAAACCTTCCTCACAGAGAAATTCACAGACTAATTAGGTAATGGTGTGAAAGCAATTCAAAATCCTTAAATTATATAATCCCTGGTTACTTTTTTAAAAATCTCCTTAAATTACTCTAATTTTATGTTTCTCCTGAGTGCACTGTAGTACCCAGAACTTAAAGCAGTTTAAGTCCTAGCCAGGACAGTGCTTTCCACTTAAAAGTCACAATGGGCCCCCATTGAAGTCAGTGCTAGAGGGCTTTTTTCTCCTCCCTAATAACAATTTCCTAGCTTCTTACAGTCACGGGGCCCTCAGTGACCAGTTGCCACACCTGCTCTCCAAAAAGTCTGTTTTTGCTGTTTTTCAATACTGACCTGAAGTCTTACAAGGAGCTATTCCCAAACTGCACACAAAATGGAGAAAACATTTCATCCTAGAGATTGTATCAGGAAACCTCTCTTCTCTTGGTTTATGGCTTTTCTCGTACTTCAAGTGAGCAGCTGGAGCCCAGAGGCACTGACTGGGGAAGAGTGTCAACTATTGGGGAAGATCACTGATGGAAAAATTCCTAGGTAAACTGCACCTGGGAGTCACAGAGTAGGTCTTACGGAACCCGAAGTGTGGCCTATCAAAATCAGTGTTCAAAGACTGTTCCAGGAAGCCCAGAAAGCGCTAGGCTAGGGAGCGGGGCTGAGTCTGACTAGGCAGCCGTGGGCTTTACTTTTCTCACTGATAACAGTGCTGGAGCGGTTACACCCTGAGATCTTCTCTGGCTCTAAAAAAAAATAAATGAATGAAGTTTATATAGAACAAGAGATTCCCAAATGGGACATGGATAACTTATTTCAGAGAGAGTTGTGAACATTTGAGCTGCAATATCAGACAATTTTAAGTGAATTTTTTAAGTCGGAGTTGCCAGATCATACACTAGGACATGTTCTTTTTAAAGAAAATCCAAACCAGGCTGAGGAATTAGGTTTGGTGAGTTGTATGTGGACCACAACATTTATAATATGATGTCAATAAATACAACTTTGCAGTGAAATTTGAATTGCTTTAAATACAAAACCCAACCAGGCCTTCAGATCAGCAACCCCATCAGACCCAAGCTCTACTGACTAAGATAAGGATCCTCTCTTTCTCTAACCTTCCCTCCCTTCCTTCTTCCTTCCCTTTCTTCCTTCCTCTTTCTGTATTTCTCTATCTCTTTTTGCTTTTTGCTTTTACCTTATATCTTTGAACTCCTAAGCTCACGTAGGCAAACAATCAGAGATAAAAATCATTTAGAGCCAACCTGAGATGCTCAGGGTCTGCAGCACCATTCAGTACAGGAGCCACTAGCCACATGTGGCTATTTATATTTAAATTTAAATTAATTAAAGGTGAATAAAAAATTTTATACCCAGTTCCTCAGTTGTACTAGCCATGTTTTGAGTGCTTGTATTCAAAAGCCACACTGGCTACTGGCTCACATAGTGGACAGTGCAGAGAGAGCATTTCAACATTGCAGAGTTCTATTGAACAGGGCTAGATGGCTGCCAGTTAGAAGGGTTAAGAAATTTGTCCCAGAAAAAAAAATTAAAGACGAGTTCTGAAGTCAGGCTGCCTGAGTTCAAACTCAAATGCCACCACCTGCTAGCTACGGTTCCCTTGACCAGTCATTTAAGTGTTCTAAGTCTGTTTCCTCTTTGATAAAATGGAAATGCTAATTGTACACGGCTTATACCATCACTCCGGGGATTAAATGAGATAATCGTACATGTAAGGTGAGGTACCTAGGAAATAATGTGTGCCCAATAAGTATTAGGCATTCTTTACAATATTGATCATTAGAGGGAAAAGTGAAGTAAAAAAATAAAAGTCCCTTGTTCCTTTCACTGCTAATATAAAAGCCTGTTATTTGTTTGTTTGTTTGTTTGTTTGCCAAAATACTGCCCTGTTTTCAGAAAAAAACTGCCTGAGAATATTTCTCCCATAGAGAAAAGTCTACCTTATTACTTATTTTTCACCAAACCTTCTACTTTCAGTTAGATTCCTTACGCAGAATCTTAAAATTCCTGGTATTAGCTTTATAATAATTTTCAATGTAAGGAAATAGGACTCATGGCAGAGAGTCCACCCATAATCATATCTTAATTATCTACACCTGTGCTGAAAAGTTATGACTACCTTTCCACTAGAGCAAATTACAGAATTTGCTTAAAAAGTATTATACGATATAATACAGAAATAAATTTTAAAATTAACTGGCAATCTCTTTTCAGAATTGTCTTAGAAATACCCCCTCAACTGGAACAAATTCCAGGTGATGGCTAGTGTTCCCAGAGAGTTCTGAAGTATGCATTTCGTGTTGCATGAACTCCTCTGCCTCCACTCCCCTGCTGAAACCATAAAATTAAAAGGCACTTATCCAAAATGTCCACTGACTTCTCGGCCACATTCTCTTCCTGCCAACCAGTAGAGCTAGCTTCTCAGAGGACAAGGGAAACCAGTGAAGCTACTGGCCAAACAGGAGCTCTGTTCCTGGCTCCCTATGTTTCCTGAAAGATCCTCTACCTCAGTAGTCCCATCAGAGCAACGTGCACACCAAACTGCCCTCACTCAGAGCACCATTGGGAGAGCCCACCACTGCCCGAGTGAGGTGTGGCTCCAGGTAGGAGCCAGTCCTGAAAGGCAGAAGGCTTGCATTGCTAATCCAGGCCCAGCCACTAACATGATGGTGAGTGCTTGGTTTTCTTCTCTGTCGAGTGAAGCAGTTAAATGGGATGATCTCTCAAGTCCTTTTGGGAATCTATCATTTCCATGTCAAGATTCAGGTCAAACAGGATCTCAAATTGGTGCCTTTTTTTGGTGGAGAAATTCTGATGAATAGAGAGACAAATCAAATGAAGCATAGCTTTCAGATGCCAAAAGGCATCAGAAAGGATGTTCCAGTTCTCTTTGACTTTGTGCCCTCGCCAAGCTCCACCACTGGCAGGGAGGACACCCCTCTCCTTTTGTGGGCAGTGGGCCCCATTCACATCTCAGAACCCACAGTTGTCCTTTATTGTGCATTAAGCAGGAGAATATTAAGAAGTAAAGGGATTTTTGTATTTAAATAAGAACCAAACCAAATCCTTAAGCTGAAGACACTGTAAATACCATCTTAAGTAGTTAGGAAGGAGAGTTCAGAGAGTTGAGTGCCTTACCCCAAACTTTTATCTGCTAAGCTAGAAATTCTACTGTGTTCAATATGGCTTTCCATCTGCCTTAATGAGAAACAGATGAAGCCATTGATTTTTTTCTTCATTTTAATGAGTTCTTTTGAAATTAAAAAAATTCTTCTTTTCATTCTTCTTCTACACTTTAAGAGGCAGCTTCTTCTCGCGTCCCTATGAGTGCAGGATCTAACACAGAATATTAATGTTTTTGAACAGTCACCCAGTGGCACAGGGGTAAAATGGAAGGCTAGGTTTATGGATTAATTGTCACCTATGCCAAGGTAAATCATTTCTTTAACAACAGTCTTAATTTTCAGGTTCTTTTGCCATCCACCCCCCTCAACATAGTAACAAAAACAATATAAGTAATGATTAAAGAAACTTTTTAAAAATCTGTCAAATGGTTCATTAGCTGACATTACATACTGAAGGCAAATTTTCATTTGCATGATTATCAGAAGCTAGAGGGCTCATACTGGTTATGACAGAGAGAAGCAACTGACAGAAACTACAAGTCCCAGGATGCAATGGTCCACAGAGATCAAAGTCACATAATAGAAGATGATAATATCTTCATTTTAATTAAAATAATTCTCTTATGTTCAAAGAGCTTTTCAAATACTCCCAGCACATCATAAGGTCCATACCATTATATATCCAAACTACAGATGGATAAGAAGAGATGAGGAGGTCAGTGTGATGGGACTCGACAATGGAAGTTGCCATCATAGGAAGCCTCTGGACCCCACAATTATTCACTACGTTAACATTCTAAGATTTCAGCTGCCAAACAAAACCCAAGAGCTTTTCCCAGATTGCATTACCATGAAATTAATTTCTTCCTGGGAAATATATTGGACAATCTTCAAATCTGATTCTTCAGATCCCAGAGTCTCAGTGTCTCCTGGAGAGAGTGATAGTTTTGCTGCTAGACACAAGCAAAAAAGCTTTCATGTTAAAGCTGTGGTGAAGGAGCCCAACACTAAGAAAATGGGAAAGATCAAGAAAGCTATGAAAGTGGAAAGATAAATTGCTAATCCCCAGGAAGCACCACGGGGGGCAGCCTGAAGTTAGTCATCAAAACTTAGTTCTTACCAGTCATTAATAGGACAAAAGCGTCTTCCAACATAAATTATTTCCTTTAGAAGAGCAAGGAGATAATGTCATGTTTATCCTTTCATAGATAATTGGTTCTTCAAAACAATGTGGGGTTAACAGATGGTCCACTCAGAAGAGACCCACCAGAAACAGGGTATCAGCATGGACATCCCATTTATTACCTAACAAACCCACTCATGGTGGGTGTGCGGTCCTTAGTTCCCCCACACCCTTTCTCAGGCTTGCTTTGTATTTTTTTTCTGATTCAGTTATCACTGAAATACACATTTTTATTGAATTATGCAAGATTCAAACTTCCCCAGCTTTGAACATTTCAGTAAACACTTCTACACACTTACCTACAGCAATGCCACAAATCCTGGCAGAAAATTGAGGGCAGTTCTGACAGCTTCTCAGTAAGAATTCTTTAAAACTTATAAAAGAATTTTCACTACAAGCTACTCAGCTGAACTTCACTATTTCTCTTATTTTTGCTCTTCCATATCAACTTTCTAAACCATTTTCTTCCTCTCCTTTCTTTCTTATGTGCTCCTTGCACACACACAGGTCCAGGACCACACTGTACTGTTGTGACCTTGCAGTGGGTCTACTCCTTTAAAAGGACCAGCGTCAAAAATAATTCTGTCTCCTTGGCTCCT
The DNA here is from genome assembly GCA_007922815.1 of Macrotus californicus. Classification (NCBI taxonomy): domain Eukaryota; kingdom Metazoa; phylum Chordata; class Mammalia; order Chiroptera; family Phyllostomidae; genus Macrotus; species Macrotus californicus. The sequence continues at coordinate 30,004 of VMDR010009698.1, forward strand.
ACTATCAAACATATCAATCATTCGTGCATTTTGGCTTCCTCTCTAGTTCCCTGGAAGTTGTTCACATGTATCTTCTCTTAACCACAAAGCGTTGGCCTCTCCTCAAATATCAGTCCAGGCCCTCACGGTTTCTCTTTTTAAAGCTGTGGCTATCCTTTCTTCAAGGCTTCCCTTGGCTTTGACCATCTCTTCATTGTTTCCTTTTATTCCATCGCTAAAAGTTCTCACAATGATCATCTCCAGCGCATCAACTTTTTATTGAGGGCTCTTTTCAAACTCATTCACCTTATAAGATTTTCTAATAGAAATTGTGAGATAAGAACAATGTATAAATTCTTAAGTTGAATACAGAACTGAATTCCTATGGGGCAAAAGTTATTCCATGTCCAAAAGAATTTTTGACTGAGCCAACTGGCTTCGCCAGTGACAGCACAGAGCCAAGGAGACTGAAATCAGAGAGTAGTTACCCTTTTATAAAGACATGTTAGTGTTCTTCATCCACAAACTGAATCGGTCATCCCAACAAACACTGAAACACCGTGTGCCCTTGGTTATAAGTAAAACATGAGTGGAAAAATCATCAAAGGTCTTGCCCTCATCGTTGCTATACAGGGAAAAGGCCATTTCCGAACACATGTTCTTCTACACACAGAATTTTTCATAAGTGAAACTTCACACATGAAAATTATTTCAGAGTATAAACTACATCAGAGAGTGATATCTCTGCCTACAGTAAATCAATCTACCTCTCAATTGGTTCCAAAGCTGGAAAGAGAGTGACTGAGAAGACTTGAAAGATGATGCCTGCCCTCAGCTCTCATGGAACATGTAAACACGATTAACATTTTCGGACCGCACTGTTTGTGTTCGGCGTCATCCAATGCACATGCATTATCTAATTTAACTCTCATGCTGGAATGAGTTAATAGACTAAAGTCATTCATTCACATCCAGCGGTACACCAAATACCCGCCCACCCCTCTCCTAAATGACATGATCATATACCAGTGTGCTTCGAGTTACTCAGAGGTAAAGAGACTTTAAACCCTGACAAAGCATGGTTAAAAGGAAATGAGGATGTTTGGCCTGACTCCAGGGAGATCTGGCAGTGTCTTAAAATGTCTTTCCAACTGCCATGTGCAGAAGAGATTACATTTGTTCTGTGTGGCCCCAAGTAGAAAGGGAGATTTCAGCTCAGCATAGAGAATGGTTTTGTAGCTGTGAGGGGAACAAGCATCCTTGAGAAGCAGAGAGCTCAGGTCCCTGAAGGTATTCACACTAATACTGAATTGTATTAAATAATAATTACTCAACAAAGGTAAAGTAAGTGCTAAATACTTTTCCAAGCACTGGTAATAAGACAAACTAGGTACATATGAGCATACAAGTCAAGAATTTGGTGGGGTAAATTGGGAGATAGGGGCCTGGACGAGGCACTAGGGAAACACAGAGGAGGGTCACCACTCCCAGCTGTGAATGGATGCGGGTAGATGTGGAAATGACAGAAGGCGTCAGAGGGTGAGGAGGGGATATTCAGATGACGAAAGTGGGAAGTGTATTCCAGGCTGGTTACAGGATTATCAAACCTTTAGAGTTAAAGATATCACAGAAGTGATTTAGATATCAGATGAGGGGTTCAACTTGTTGACATCTGTCATGCAACTCTGATTCCACAACTTCTAAAACTAAGAAAGCCATCGCCAGGGGCAGAACTGATTCACACACAGAGCCTCCCCTATCTCTGAATGAGGAAGGGAATTGCTTAAGAAAGCTGGGATATGGCCCAAAACAAAAGTCAAATTCCTTGTCCTTCCAGGAAGCAGAACACAGAGAATAGGTGGAGAGGCATGATGAGGGCAGTCAGAAAAAAACACGCAATGAGGTCATTAGAGGCCCACACTCCAAAATGGGCCAAAGGGGCTGAGAGAGAAACATTTACGCAAGAGAAAAGGTGCTATCTGAGAGGCAGGTATGAGAAAAAACACAGATGCAAGGAAATAAAGAAATCATCTGGGCTACCCTTAACCCTTATTGAAAATAAGGTCCAATATCTCATGGCTCTTTGAAAAGAGGGTACCTAATTGTAAACCCATAGGGATTTCCATTGTGGCATGTGGTTTAGTTTCATTTTTTATCCTAATACAAAAATCACTTCTTATGTTCCTTTGGGCTTTCTTCCCTAGAGACCAGGCTGATGATTATTTGTTTTGATTTAAAACACTTTTTTTTTTTATAGTTCCTGCTGGTGGTAGAGGCTACACACAAGGGGCAAAGTAAGTGAAGAGGGTGATAAATAAGCGATAACATCAACCAGGTTTTTAACATAGATTTTCATATGGCAAATTGTCCATGAGAATAACCCAAAATTGACCATATTGCCACAACTGGTCAAATCCTTTTGCCTGAAGCCAATTAGATCGTAAAGCATATAATAAGCTATATGGATTTCTCAAAGTTCAACTTTATTTAAACATAATAAATATTTTATTTCTTTTAGAAACCACTCAGCAAAAAGACAGTGGATACCTATAATGACCATTTTTCTAGTTATTTCCTATTCATATTTGGTTCAAAAAACATTTGTTTGTTTTGCTTAAACTCACCCTTAAGTATAAACTGGTAGGTAACATTGAAAATACAGACATTTTACAGGTTTCAAAGCCAATGGGTAAGGAAATCAATGATTTCCTGGCATAAGAGCACCTTGGGAAATTCAACAGGGAAACAGTCCACCAGATGGGCAG
>VMDR010009699.1:0-32758 GCA_007922815.1 Macrotus californicus
AAAAAAAAAAAAAAAAATCAAAATTCAATCAAATAAATGCAAAGATCAAATTGGCTTTATTAAAAAATTTATAAATCAGTCAACTAATCCCAGGCAGCAAATAGAAAGCACAAAAGAGCTGTAGAAAAGGAAAGGCCTGAAAGGCAAAAAGGGGGTGGGACCGGGAAGTGAGTTAGCAAAGAGGTGATTATTGTAGGCAAGGCCGCCTTCCTCTGGGCGACCCCCGAGGGCAGGGGCCTATCAGGCAGATTACCTCACTAGTGCTGACCAGGAAATTCCAGACTAACCGGTTAAGATTACATTCCTGGGAGAGGCTGAAACTGCAGTTAAATTAGGTATGAAGTCTTGGTTTGTTAATGTGCACTTAGCACAAGTGACTCCATTTGGGACCTGTTGTCTGTCTGTCTGTCTGTCTCTTTAACAGATTGTTAATGCAGTTGGGTAGAAAGATTTGAACAGGCCCAAGACTCTTGCAAGTCTTGCAGCCTAATGCTTCGGAGTCAGGCTGGAGGTTTGGAGTTTGTTGGTTGTAAGATATTCCGCTTCTGGAGCACTCAGTGGCCTCAGCTGCAGGGGTTGGGCTTGCCTTGGAACATACATCAGTCTCCAGCTGATCCTTTCACAAGAGAGCTAACTGGGACTGTCTGCTCCCAAACTACAGGAACAGGTTGTATGGCAGTTTTTGCATCCCATTGCTAATAAATATTACATGTTTGGCAGCATTTAGTAGAATGTTTGCTTTCAGTATAATCTACCACCAGTTAGTGAGATTGTGGAAAAGGGGACACATGAGCTCCCAAATTCATCAAAATAACTGATGATTGTTAACCAGCCAAACTGGCTTAGATCAGCTGGCATCATCCTGTGTGTCCCCCGTCTTTCCATTCATTCATCCAGGAAATACTGAGCCCTACCATATCCCCGTGAGAGGGTTTAGGCTGACTGCCTATTACCCGTCAGCGGTAGGATGAGACAGGAGAGGGGCTGAAACAGACGGGTCCTGGAGCTTGAGGGGTTCCTATGTATTGAGGAGGGAGAGCCATAGAACAACAGAGGGAATAAGGGCTTCGAGTTGGGATAGGGTTTTTTTTTTTTGCTTCTCCGGGTACCAGCGGGAGGAATGAGTGATCCTCCACCTGGTGGATTAGTGCTTTAGAAAAGCCAAAACTTTGGGGGGTGGGCATTGGAAACGCCCCCACAACTCCTCACGCGGGGCAGGCTGGCTGCCCCGGGCGGTTAGATGAGTTCAGGCGGCTCCGCGGCGGGGGTCCCTGATCTCGATGGGACCAGCAGCAGGCTTGTTGGCTTGGTGGCTTTGCGCCCCGCCCACCTCGCTCCTGGTCCCGCCTTGCGGGGGCGCTGCGGCTGAGCGGCGGGGGGCGCTGCCTCCTCCGGGACGGCGGGGGGCGCTGCGGGCCGGGCAGCGGGGGCGGCCCGGGCCGGCACTGCGAGCAGCGCGGCGGATGGAGAGTCTGGCCGTGGCCGGCGGCGCCGCCTCCTTGTCGGGCCAGGCACGGCGGGCCGGGGCCTTTGTGTGAGGCGGCGGCGGCGATGGTGCTCGGGCCCCGCGGAGCCGGGTAAGCGCGGCCGGGCCGAGGGCTGTTCTTGGCCAAGGCCTGACCCCTGTCCTGGCCTTTCTCGCTCTCGCTGGACTCCTTCCTGCCCGCTCCCCTCGGCCGGACCCAACCTCCCCGGCCGCGCGCCGACCCTGGTCGACCCGCTGCCCATCCCTGGCCTCTGGGCCGGCCCTGCGCCCCGCGTGCCTCCGCCCCTCCCGGAGTTCGCCCGTGAAATCGCGGCTCTTTGGGGAGAGACCGAGGTGCTCGGTGCCACCCAGATGGAGTGTCCCAGTCCGATCCAACGTTCTTCCTCTTGGATTCGACCTCCAGAGGGAAGACTGCAGCGCCATGGGATTGTTGGGGTACCTTCTCGGAAGTTCCGAACCTGTCCCTCTCCTGCCCCCAGTCAGGCTTTCCAGCGCCCCGACCTGCTGATCGTAGATGTGTGGCCACCAGGGCCTGGGAGCTGCTTGGCTGGCACCCAGACAATGCTCAGAAGCTTTCTGGGCCCCGACAAAAGTTGGGAGTTAGTAGAATGTGGTGAGGTGAAGGGGACTGTGTCGCGCAGGACGAGAAGTGAGACAGAAAAATGTTACTGGGCTTCTCTCTCTGGGGCATTCACGATTCAAAGGGGGAAAAGTGGTATTGAGCAAGCCTTTTAGGAGTCTTACCTATACAATTAAATGTCTTCTTATGGCAACAAGTATGTCTCTTAGTCTTCGTCAACATAAGTATAAATCCCAGAAAGGGTGGTAAATAGAAATAAAGCTAATTAAGCAATATTAAGTGCCACAGTTGTGTTCCACTTTGCTTTTACTCCGTTGGGTTCTGAAGTATTGTAACTTCATCACATAGCTCTCAGAGAATGTGATAGAGTAGTATCGGAGTGGCTCTGGGTGGTGGAGACAAGAGCCAGGCAGGTAGGACAGGTAGGAAAAGATAGGAACTCAAGAATGAGCAAGAGTTTTATTTAGGATCTGAAAGGACACAGCAATGCTGGAAAACTAAAAGGTGGAGGGAGCATCCTTATCTTTCTCTCAGCAATGAAAGGAGCTTTGATAATTGTGTACAAATAAGTATCTGCCATGACATTGTAAGAGAAGAGAATATACCCAAGGAGATAGGAGGACGTTAGGGAATTAATATGAGAAAGATTTGAGCCAGTTGCTCCAGAAATGAAGTATAAGATTGTGTCTGAGAGGATACCTCTGGCTTGGCCCTAAGGCACTAGCTTCTGTCCAACCAGGCCTACAGCCTCTCCTACTGACTGTTAAAGACCAAACTGTCAGGTTTTTTTCAGTGGTTTTGGCTTCTGTCATGACAACTCTTTTTGGGTATGTGCAGGGAGAGGGGTCATTGTTCTGTCATTTTGCTGTCCTTGCTCTCAGCAGAATGGAGCAGCTCTCCATGTCTATTCACTCCACTCCCCACCTTGGGCTTTGAAACTCTCAGACTGGCGCTGTTTTCTCCTGCAGAGTGCCTGCTTGCAGGGATGTGTTTGGCCATCCATCTTTTCCTTTTGCAGTCCACAGATTAACCGTGCTGGTAAGGAGGCAACTTCATAGGAGCTGCTAAGATGGGCATGAGGATCAAACTGCAAAGCACCAACCACCCCAACAACCTGCTGAAGGAACTCAACAAGTGCCGGCTCTCAGAGACCATGTGCGATGTCACCATTGTGGTGGGGAGTCGCTCCTTCCCAGCCCACAAAGCTGTGCTGGCCTGTGCAGCTGGCTACTTCCAGAACCTCTTCCTGAATACTGGGCTAGATGCTGCCAGGACCTACGTGGTGGACTTTATCACCCCTGCCAACTTCGAGAAGATTCTAAGCTTTGTCTACACGTCGGAGCTCTTCACAGACCTGATCAATGTTGGGGTTATCTATGAGGTAGCCGAGCGTCTAGGTATGGAGGACCTCCTCCAGGCCTGTCATTCCACTTTTCCTGACCTGGAGAGCACGGCCGTGGCCAAGCCCCTGACCAGCACCAGTGAGAGCCATTCTGGCACGCTGAGTTGTGGCTCGGCAGAACCTGCCCATCCCCTTGGAGAACTCCGGGGCAATGGGGAGCACTTTGGTCCTGATAGAAACTATGTCTTACCTAACGATGCTGGAGGGAACTATAAAGAGGAAGAGAGAAATGTTACCAGTGACACTAACCATAGCCTGCCTCTGCCACAGCAGCCACTGCCATCGAAGACAGAAGACCGTGATAATCCTGCTCCTTTCACATCTGTACCTAATGTGGTGACCCAGCCAGTCCTAGGCACAGTCAGCATGGGCATCCAAACCAGCACGAGCTCCTGCCAGCCGTACAAACTTCAGAGCAATGGAGACTTCAGTAAAAACAGCTTCTTCCCCCCTGACAATGCAATAGACATTACCACTGGGACCAACTCCTGTCTGAGCAATAGCGACCACTCCAAAGATCCAGGCTTTGAGCAGATGGATGAGCTCCAGCTGGAGGACCTGGGGGATGATGACTTGCAATTTGAAGACCCCACCGAGGAGATAGGGACAGCTGAGGAGGTGATTGAGTTGAGTGACGACAGTGAGGATGAGCTGACTTTTGGAGAGAATGACAACCGAGAGAATAAGGCCATGCCCTGCCAGGTGTGCAAGAAAGTTCTGGAGCCCAACATTCAACTGATTCGACAGCATGCTCGGGACCATGTGGACCTGCTGACAGGCAACTGCAAGGTATGTGAGACCCACTTCCAGGACCGAAACTCCCGGGTGACCCATGTTCTGTCTCACATTGGTATTTTTCTCTTTTCCTGCGACATGTGTGAAACTAAGTTCTTTACGCAGTGGCAGCTGACCCTCCACCGACGGGATGGAATATTTGAGAACAACATCATTGTCCACCCCAATGATCCCCTGCCTGGGAAGCTGGGTTTGTTTTCAGGGGCTGCCTCCGCTGAGTTGAAGTGTGCTGCCTGCGGGAAGGCATTGGCCAAAGATTTCCACATGGTCCGCGGCCACATCCTTGACCATCTAAACTTGAAAGGCCAGGCCTGCAGTGTCTGTGACCAGCGCCACCTCAACCTCTGCAGCCTCATGTGGCACATGCTCTCCCATCTTGGCATTTCAGTCTTCTCCTGCTCTGTCTGTGCAAACAGCTTCGTGGACTGGCATCTCCTAGAGAAGCATATGGCCGTGCACCAAAGCCTGGAAGACACCCTCTTCCGCTGCCACTTGTGTAGCCAGAGCTTCAAGTCGGAGGCTGCCTATCGCTACCACGTCAGCCAGCACAAATGCAACAGTGGCCTTGACCCGCGGCCTGGCTTTGGGCTACAGCACTCAGCTCTCCAGAAGCGGAAGCTGCCAGCAGAGGAGTTCCTGAGCGAGGAGCTGGCTCTACAGGGCCAACCTGGGAACAGCAAGTATAGCTGCAAAGTCTGTGGCAAAAGATTTGCCCACACAAGTGAGTTTAACTACCACCGGCGGATCCACACAGGCGAGAAGCCGTACCAGTGTAAGGTGTGCCACAAGTTCTTCCGAGGTCGCTCAACTATCAAGTGCCACCTGAAGACACATTCAGGGGCCCTCATGTATCGCTGCACGGTCTGTGGCCACTACAGCTCCACCCTTAACCTCATGAGCAAGCATGTCGGTGTGCACAAAGGCAGCCTCCCGCCTGACTTCACCATCGAGCAGACCTTCATGTACATTATCCATTCCAAAGAGGCGGAAAAGAACCCAGACAGCTGACTGGGTCCCAGCAGAGCCCAGGAGAGCTCCCAGGTGGCAGCCAGGACATTAACTTTCTAATGGCTGTTGCTCCCACCCCAGCTGAAGTTACAGCTTTGCCTTGGGAGGAATTCTGTTCTGTCTTGTGTTTAAAGAAGAAAAAAGAAGAAATAGCACATGTTTTTGAGAAGCAATGGCCCTATCATGTTTACCTCCTTACCTGTCCTTGCCCACGAAGGGCTGTGTTTTTGGTTCTTTTGAGGCTGGTCTGGGATCTCGTCAGGCAGTTGGTGTCGACTAGATCCCCTTCCCCAGCCTCTCCAGTTTGATGCTGCTAAGAATCCAACCGACAGCCTCACTGCATAGAGGAGGTGGAGAGAGGTTTTCACTGTGGGTGTAACTGCCAGATCTCCAACTGAGACAACCGACTATGAGAGAGATTTTGGCAATGTGGTCATTTAGAAAAGACTAGTCAGCAGGGCAGCTCACCCCAGGTTCCATCCCAGGCTTCCGCAGGGAAAAGGCATCAGGGATAGAGGTGCCTGCTTGTTCCATGGCTCTAATCTATCTGCTGGTTGGACAGTAAAATCTTGTGGAAGCTAGATCCAAACTGGGGACGAAGTTTTCTATTGAGACCAGAAAGCTTTGGGATGACTCCTTGCCAACCAGAAGAGGTCCTTCGTTGCCACCAGAAATGGCAGCCTGGATGGACAGGAAGGGAGGTTTCTCTTCTCAATTCCAAAGAAACATGATTTTATGGAGTGACGGCCCAGGATGTCAGGCATTCCCTGTGGGGCACAGAGGACAGGGAGCCATTTGACACAGTTAGTCATCTGTTATCTGGCCACTTCCATCAACCTTGAGTTTCCTGGTGGAGAGGCAGGGATGTCTCTGACAGCAGCAGCCTTGCCTTAATTTACGCCCTGTCTCCCACCTATGTGCGTGTTTGACCTGTAGCATAGATGATAAGGCCCCATGAGGTAGAGTGATGGACTGGGAGCCCTTCAGGATTAAAGGGACCGAGTGACTGGTGGTGTGTGGTGGGATGCATCTCTGGCCCAGTTGGGTAACCTGTTGTTTACTTTGTGCAGCTGGGCAGGAGCTTTGGCAGCTGACTTTTGACCTGCTGGAATTTATCCTCATCTGTCTTTGCGTTGCCACCAGGGGGCTCTATTTGTTGGCCCCTAGTTCAGGCCTCCCTAGGTGTCGGGGAAACATTTCTGCCCAGCCCAAGCTGTTTTGTTCTTAGTTGACTTTTGAGGGGGTCTTGCCCAAAGAAGGCTTGAGTGAGAGGGCCCTTGGTCTCACGTACTCACTGGCTCACCTCAGTAACTCATACTACCTCACCGCTCAGACGAGCTCTGGGAGCCCCTGGCCTGGGCCCCGACACTGCCCCTCGGGGGAGTCAGCAGCACCCCGGGCTGTTTCGCAAACAAGTGGTTTTAATGAACTCACAAAGCCTTTTTTGACATTAATATTTATTTATTTTTATTTTTGTATGCATATTACCCAGCATCTCTTTTGGATAAGAAACTTCAGGAAAATGAGTTTCTCTCCAGCAAGGAGCCATGTTCCAGGGGACAGTCCTGGCCGGAGATTTGGGAAATAGGCCAGAACTGGGAGAGAACGTGTCACGCCTTTAAATAAGCAGGTTCTCTTCTTTCTCCCCAGATAGGCTCTTCCAGAATAAACCCAGACAACCTTTCAGGCAATGGATGTACGTTCTAGGAAGTTGGAGCTTGTGAAATTCCTAGGCCTCTCATCCGCCTTCCATCCTGTGATGACGGAGACTGGGGCCTGGGCTGAGGGGATCCAGTCACATGAAGGACTTTTTTGCACATTTTCTTATCGCTCCTAAACTCGGAAAGCTATATTAAGATGTACAGGCAAACCAAAGCCCTGTCTTTGGTGGACCTGCTGCCTCTCTCCCCGGCCCCAAGCTTATGAAGCATCTGAGTTGGAGTGCATGGCTCTCCGGTGGGGTGGCGTTACATGAAGGGACTTGTACAAATGGCACCTTCACCATCTAAACCCAACTTGTTAAACCTTCCTCGGACGTACTTGTCAGGAAAGCAGTGCGGAGACTTCACCCCTGACTGGATTCTCTTTCCCACACTGACCATTAGAAATTTAAGAAGGAAGATATGCAAAAGGTGACTGTCACGTGTCTGCTAAGCTTTTCAAGCCTGAGTGATCCCTCCCAGGCTGTTGGTGAGGACTGATTTTTCTTTAAGTATTTTTTAAAAAGATTTTATTTATTCATTTTTAAACAGAGGAGAAAGAGAGGGAGAGAAACATCGATGTATAGTTGCCTCTTGAGCGCCCTGTACTGGGGATTTGGCCCACAACCCAGGCATATGCCCTGACTGGGAATCGAACTGGTGACCCTTTGGTTCGCAGCCCATGCTCAATCCACTGAGCCACACCAGTCAGGGCAGGACTGATTTTTTTTTAATGACCAGATTTGAGAGGCGTGGTAGTGGGACCTAGCCAGGGTTAAGATGCTGGAGAAACCCTTTCCCTAACAGAGGGTGCCATGGATGCTGGGTAGTCTGTGTATTTAACCTGAAACTGTGAAGTATTCCCTTTTTGCCAGTAAACCAAAAAGCAAATCCTTGAAACTTTGCCCTGAAACACTAAACAAAGAAACTGCACTACCCGATCCCCCTGAGGCCACGAGGCTGATCGGGTGGTCCAGCTGGTCGCAGTCAGACGTGTAGCAGGGTCTGTGGCTCACAAGGCTCATTGACCAGACCCTGTTCCTCCGTGTGTCCCTTGTATTCACACCCGAACCTTCCTCTGTCTGGAATTATGTTTGCTGCCTCTGCCTCTGGCTCACCCTTTTCTGAACTGTTTTACTTGAAACACTACATTGTGGCAAAGGGCATTCCAGGATACCTAGTGGAAAGTATTGATTTTATTTTGAGTTTTTTATTTTGTCAACGTCTGTTCATTTGATGTTGCCGCGCCCTCGGCTCCGGAGCCCAGTTTAGCACTGTCTCCTGCTGTACTGTTCCAAGATCTGGTTTGACCCTTGAATGTCTTTTCTTCTCCCTTTTCCTCCTTTCTCTTGCTGTGTACTCTGGACTGGCTACAAAATTGTCAGAGCCCTTTGTTAAAAAATTACTGCCGATTGTAGAGCACTGAGCCAAGCATGAGGCTATTCCCCACCTGTCTCCTAAGGGAAGAGGGTGATACTCATGTGGCACACTGGGATAAAGAGCAGAGGCAGCTTGTGCCTAGAGGAGGGGATCCTATCCCGGCTCCTCTGTGACCCCCGATGGCCCCCTGGTGCCACAGCACCTGCTGGGAAGCCCTGGTATACCCTCATATTTGGTCCTAAATTTTAAGACTCCATGGAGTCTATAGCTCAAGGTTAGTTGGGAAGAAAGGAGGTGGGGATGGGGCTCTGGCCCAGGTGACCCTGACCCCTAAGAACCAGAAAATGGGTAACAGTTCTCTTTGACTTCTCTGCTGACCTGTCATTACCCTGTTGTCTCCAGGACTAGCCTTTGGGCTTAAATACCTCCTCCCCAGTCGGGCTTTGCTACTGATGATTTTTTTTCCTCTTCTGGCCTCCTGCTGTGCCCTATTTTCCCAGGCTACGCAACTGTGGAAGTGAATTTCAGTCCCTTTGTAGATGGACACTGATCTTACCGGCATGGGAGTAGGCTATGTGGGAAAGTCTGCCCATCTGGGAGTCACCACATGTCCATTTTCCTAAACCCCTCGCTGAAAGGAGGGTTTCAGTGTGGGTGCTCATGGTAAACTTGACATCCGGATGGAAATGAAGCTGTTTGGGTTTCAGTGTTTCTTTAACCCCCTCTCCCTCTCCAGTCCGCCCGCCCCTCCGACTCTACTAGCTAAAGTCTCACGAAATGGAGAACAGTTGTCACTGTCTAACTCTTTCCATTAAATTAATAAGTACTGACCTCCTAATATTTAAGTGTTTACTATCTATTGCTGTAAAGTTTTGTATATTTTGTAAACTTTTTTTCCCAAATAGTAGATGTCTAAAATCGTTGTACATCTGATTCTTTTATATTCCATTGTTCAGCACAAAGTGTGGTTTTTATTTAGAATAAAAAAAGGAAATTGGAAATGGGAGTTCTTTTCCTTTCACCGTGATCACAGTCGTCCCTGGTGCTCAGAGTGTCTGGGACGTTGCCGTGTGGTAGCAACATCTGCCTGGCAGGGTTCTGTAGGTAGTAAGCACGCTTTCCTTTCCTGTAGCCGGGACTCCCCAGGGTGAACTCCATGTCCTGTTTTTAGTGGCAAATGAAGTAAATGATCCTACCTTTTGGGGGGAACATTTCTGAGGGGGTCTTCTGTTGGTCCAGAGAACAAAGTGGAACTCTACTAATGTCTAGCTTGAGATTTGGCTGCAGATTGCATTGCCAGTGCCGTGTAGCTCACTGTGATATGGTATGTTGGAGTGGGGAGGGGTGGGTCAAACAGAAGTGGAGGTTTGGCATTGTTTCCTGAGGTTGATGACAAATGTGCCTCCACAGACAAGGAGACACACTTCTTGGAAGTCAAGGTAGGACGTGGTCCATTTGGTCTCAGAGTACACTGCCTGGACCTGGACCTATCCCTGCTCAGTAAAGGCTGAGCCAAGCAGCCTGACTGGCCAGCACAGCCAGTTCCCTGCCCTCCCGAGGCCCTAAAGAAATGTGCGGACAGGGTCATAACTGGTTCCCAGAATGAGCTCCGTGAGGAGAGCACAATCTTGGGGAAGTGGACTCTGAAGTAACCTGGGAAGTGATAGAGATATAAAATTGAGTTTCCTTTAGAGAACTCAGGAGCATGAGTCAGGAGGTGACGATGTGGGCCTCAGATTTTGGCCTGGTTTTCACGGCATAGGGAAGTATAATGTGTTTTCTATATCGGTAAGTCCTACCTGCAACCCCAGATTGGACTCTCCTGGTTGAAAAGCCTTCAGCTCTATGCCACCGAGCCGCTGTTTGTAGCTTAAGACCCTTTGAAGCTGGGTCCAGTATATAGGGGGGTTATGCATAAAGATTTGCCCCCGTGCTTCTGACAGATGGGACCATACGCCATTGGAGCACGTGTTTAATACAGCTGGTGAATAGTTGCAGCTTTCTAAAGGCAGAGGAGACAGTGCTCCAAGTCAGTGAGTTATTCCAAGTTAAACATTCCAGACACAGAGCACCGAGCAGGATGGAGGCTCTCAGTGGTTCCGTCCACAAGCCCTTCTGTCTCCACAGGCAGAGTTAAGAGGCCAAGGATTTGAACCTGTTCTTAGGCTTTTACTTCAGTCAGAGCTCTTCATGGTCATGGTCCTAGTTTCCCAAACATGAATGAGTCTTTCCAGAAGGCCTACTTGTTAACAAGAGGACTTCTTTTGCTATCTCTAGGACAAGTGTTTATAGAAATAAGTTGGTGGACAGATAAATTGTGAAAAAGCCTAGGCCAGGCAGAAAGAAGTGTGAGGGTGAGAACTGACTGAAGAACACCAGAGCTCTGCCCTGTGGCAGAGGTGGAAGATTCCCACATCCCCGTCCTGCGCAGGGATCAAAGGCTGAGGGACAGGGCATCTGTCAGTGCTTGCTGCTGGCTGTTCCACAGTCTGCTCCCAGAATGGGTGTCCCTTGCTATTGTGCTGTGAAGATCTGGAGAGAAGGGGAGGGATGAAGCAGATTTCTGATAGCATCTCATCTAGATCCGAAACGTCCTTGATCCAAAGCTTCAGTGAGCTGGGCTATGAGAAGCAGTGACAGGCAGTTTCTCTGCTTGGGGAGAGGGGGGAGGGGAGCTGGACAAGTGATGGGAGAGTATCAGCAAGGAAATGGAGTTTCCTGGATGGTGGAAGCGGGTGGAGAACCGCCCTGACAACCCAGCTGCTGGTCCCTGCTCAGACCTTGGCTCCGCACCCTCTTCCCCACTCCCTCCATTTATCTCAGCACTGAGGATGCGCTGCTAGGAAACATCCTGCTGAGACCTCCTGGTTCCTTGGCCTCTGGCCTCTTGTCCCAAAGCCTGCATGCTGTGCTGGCAGATCAACAAGCACAGAAACACAAAAGGAAAGTTTTGTGAGGTCCTGCGGAGCTCACTCTTTCCCGCCAGGGCGATTTCTGCAGTGAGTGTCGTTTCTGCAGAGCATCTCTAGTGTTAGCTGTTTCCCTAGTCACAGCTGCAGGAGCAGGTTTTTCAGAGATCCAGAGTTGTGGCTGTCTCTTTTACTTTATTTCACCTTTTTCCCTGTGTGTCTGCCTTAGACACAGGACTGAGACAAATATACAACACCAAGGACCCATTCTTTATCTCCCCCGTCCCTCTCCCTCTCCCCACCTCGAGATACAAGATAAATTCAAAACTGACCATGCATGATGCTTTGACCCTTTCCCCTGCCCCCCTCCCCAAATCTCTCACCTATAATTCCAGCTTTCCACTTCACAGGGGAAGGAGACTGAACTCTACCTCAGCTGGCTGTAAGAGACTGAGGAGTGGAGGTGGGCAAAGTGCTCGGTGCCTGGAAGTCCAGGCAGGGATGGCGGTGGGGGCCTGCTGCGGTGGGCTGGGTGCCCTCCTTGGTGATGATGATGGAGTGCTGTGTGGAGGAGGAGGAAGAGGAAGCACGCCTGCCTGCCCCGGCTTGGACCTTGGGAAGGTAATGGACCACAGCACTCAGCAGCCGGCCCCTGAAGCTCGGGCTGAGAAAGTTGTAAAGGATGGGGTTGATGACGCAGTGGAGCATGGAGAAGCAGTCGATGACATCATAAAAGAAGTAGAGCAGGTGAGCCAGGTAGCAGTGAAGGTAGATGTGGATTCCGTGCAGTGTGAGCAGCAGCAGGGTCACATGGTAGGGAAGCCAACAGACAGCAAAGACCGCAATGTAGGCACATACCAGCAGACAGTGGCGCCGGCCCTCGGGCCGGGCTGCCCGCCTAAGCCGGCAGGCCGTCAGCACATTGAAGATGGCAATGAGAGCAAATGGCAGCAGGAAGCCCAGGATGGTGGTGGACAGCGTCACCACCAGGGCCCATGTGCTGAAGGTCTCGAAAGGCGCCATGAAGAGGCACATAGGCTCGGAGCTTTCCACAAGCTGGATGTGGGCCACCTCGGGCAGCGGAATGATGGCCGAGAGCACCCAGACGCCTGCACACACCACCCGCCGCACTCGCTGCTGGTGGCGCTGCCAGGAGGGAGAGGAATTGGTAAGGGTGACGTAGCGGTCAATGCTGAGGCACACCAGGAAGAAGATGCTGCTGTACATGTTGGCAAAGTAGAAGTAGTGGGTGAAGCGGCAGGAGAAGCTGCCCCAGAGCCAGGTGTAGTCCAGCATGACCTCCAGCATCCACACGGGCAGAGACAGGATGATGCCCAGGTCCGCTATGGCCATGTTGAGGATGTAGAGTCTCAGCAGCCCTGCCCGGCCAGAGTAGCGCCAGTTGACGCAGATCACCAGGAGGTTCTCCACCAGCCCGACCACAAAGATGGCCAGGTAGAGGACAAAGAGGGCCACTCGCTTGGTGTTCTCGCTGAGCTCAGTGTGGCACTCAGAAAGGGTGTGGTTGAAGAAGTAGAGCAGCTCGGTCCAGTTGTGGATCTCTCCAATGTCATAGTCAGGCTCTGCAGTGACCCCCTTGGAGGGGTCAGACTCCATGCTGGCCGTGACTGACATTAGGACCAGCAAATGCCTGGCGGGGAGAAGAGAGGGTTGGAAGAGAAAGGAGACTTGAGTGACAGCTTTGTGCCCCTCAGGTGGCAGGTTACTGGGACCAGGAGGCTTTGGGGAAAGATTCTAGGTATGAAGAGGCAAGAAAGGGAAGATACGCATTCAAACTGTGAGCAAATAGTACACAACTCACTTGTCAGCTTTGACCTGAGAGCAGAGGTACTTTGTTAAGGGGGCCTCAGGAGTGGGAGAGACCAGAAGTGTTTGTGCCCAACCAGACTTGTCCCCAGCCTGGCCAGTCCCACCCTTTTCCAGCCTCAGGTGGGCTGGCTCAAACCTGCCCTTCTCTCCTGGTGCTTCACACCTTGGCCCTTTCGCATTCCTCAGGGGGCTCCTCCTGTTTTGCAATTTGGCTGTGAGTGTGGGACACACACACAGAAAAGTGTGCAACACATGCACATCCCTCTAATTCATCCCTGGGAACATCTGAGGATCGTGTAGGAAAAGCAGTTGCCTTTACGCCCCACTCCTTCCCTGAGAGGGAGTGACACTCACCTGAGTTTTCCTGGGGAGCACCTCCAGTCCGGAGGGCCAGGGGGTCTGGGCTGTTGGGGAGCTGTGCGGAGGCTGAAGGGACCGTAGCCTTGGGGCTGGCTTTGCTTTGGGATTCAGGGCCGCCCTTCTCATCCGGGAAGCAGATCACTGGCTGAGGCTCTGTGGGAGAGGATTGGGATTTTTCCTGCCTTCCCCCAATCCAGTTAGAGGGAAAGTCCAGCAAAAGACCAGTGTACCAGGGTCAGGGAGGAGCCAGGCTGGAAGCATTAAAGTCCAGGCTCCTCCCTCACTAGATGTGGGAATTTACCTCTTATTGCCTGGGTTCTCTCCTGCAAAGTGGGACAGTAGGATCTACTATTGGGGGTGTTGTGTGAGGATTAAATGAGCCCTCCCGGTGAAGTGCTTAGCACAGGATGGGGCCTGTGTTTAACGCTTTACATATGTATGTGTTTCCCACTCTCTAAATCAGCTTGGCATCCCACTCTTCCCTGTCTGCCTTTATTTCTACTAAATCAGAACTGGAGAGAGGTGGGAGGCTAAAAACATCTGAAAATCAGTCAGGCTCTTAATCGCTTTGGCCCTTTCCCCTGCCAATTCTCCCAGGCTTGATTTGGAGGTCGGAGTTGAGGATCTGGAGAGAGAGGAAAGACTGGATGCGAGGTGGGGAAGGGACAGCGTTGAGCTTCAGGGAGACTGCTAGATGGGGAGGGGAACAGCATTCTTTCCCCTACGGCTCCACACTCCTAGTGAAGTGTGTGCATGGGAGCAGGGGAGGGGGAAGGAGAGGAGGCCAGAGAGAGGCACTGAAAGCCACTCAGCTTCCCCCCACCCTCCAGCCCGCAGAGTAACCCTGGCTTACGTCGTTGGAGAGCATCTTGTGTCAGCAGAGCTTCCTGCTTCTCGGGGCACTTTCACCTCAGTTCATCATTGGTCCTTGAGGTGCCCCTGGGGGCAGGAAGGATGGGCTTCCTTATCCTCTGCAAGGCCCAGAGAGGTTGCCTGTTTCACAAGCCACACTGCAGATGGCTGAGCCACCGGGAGCTGGGCCCGTGTGGTATAGGATGCAGAGCAGGGACATGTTGGCTGGAGGGGATTAGGTACAGATACATTTCATCGAGGTGAAATTCTCACAACAGTGTCAGTCATTTTAAAGTGTACAACTCAGTGGCATCTAGTACACTCACACTGTTGCGCAGCTGCCATCTCTATCTAGTTCCCACCGTTTTCATCCCCCGAAGGGAAGCCCCGCCCCCCCACTCATTAAGCACTCACTCTCGGTTCCCCTAGTCCCTGGCAGTGCCCATTCTGCTTTCTGTCTCTGTGGGTTTACCTGTCAGGGATATTTAATATAAATGGGATCATACAATGGGTGGCCTTTGTGCCTGGTTTTGTCACTTGGCATAACATTTGGAGGCCCACACACATCATAGTGTGTGCCCTGTCGCGTTCCTTTCCGCCGCGTGGATAGGGCACGTTTTGTTTATCCGTTCAGGGAGGGGATGTTTTTAAGTTCACTAATTCATTTTTTATTACTTTGATTAAACATCAAATTTGCTATTTTAACTGTTTTAAATATCCAGCTCAGCAGCGTCTAGTGCATTCACACTGCTCCGCAACCATCACCACCAGCCGTCCCCGTGGGAAGGGGTATTTTTAATCTTGCTGTTTTCTTAAAGCCTCCTTTAGAAAAGCTATTTCTCTGCTCTCAAAACTTTCGACACTAAATGTGTAGGGTTTCCCCCCTGATGCTCACCAATTTTTCATCTCTCCAGACACCAACTGGGTATCTGATAATTTAATTCAATTCTGACACCAACCACCTGAAGTTACTGTCAGACCCCACTAGTGTCAGAGTCTTGAAGGACTCGGTGCCACAAGATTGTCCTCACTTTAGGTGCCAGTCACAAGCAAGTGGTCCTCAGGGTGCACATGCTTCTGTCCAACATGGCTACAAAGTCAGGGGGTCTCGCCAAAACCCCCTCAGTTTCAATAATGCGCTGGAATGGCTCACAAAGCTCAGGGAGACATCCACTTACATTCAGTGATTTATTATGAAGGACACAGCTGAACAGCCAAAGAGGTGGATAGATCCCCAGGGTGAGGTTGGGAAGGGTCATGAAGCTCCTGTCCCCGCAGAGCTGGCGTGCACCACACTCCGGGCATGTGGACGTGTTTGCCAGCCCAAAAGATCTCTGAACCTCGTACTTGAGGTATTTTTACGGAGGCTTCATCACGTGGGCATGGTTGATCATTAAATTAATCTCTAGCCCACTCCCTCCCTGTAGGGTGGGGAATGGGGCTGAAAGTTCCAGGGTTCTAATCCAGGTTTGCTCTTTTTGGTGGCCGGCCTCCATCCCAACGCCATCCAGGAGCCCATCAAATCCACCTCATTAGAGGAAGAGATGCTCCTGTTACCCAGGAACGGAGGTGGAGTTCAAGAAATCTGTTATGATGAGCTCTGATGATACAAAATGTGGTTTACTTTGATTTTTCAGGCCGTTCTATTCTCTCTCCCTCTCTTTGGGATCTCAGTTGCTAGCCTGTGGATATATTTTTTTCAGTGAGGAGCCTTAGGAGGTTTTTTTGTTTGTTTCATTCTCCACGCCTTTGACCCACACAGAGGGAGACTCCACTAGACCGAGCCCCCCTAGTTCTGGACTCTGTTCTCTCCACACAGACCCATGGCCATTTCCATCCCTCTCAAGACTGCATTTTAGTGGCTCATGTCTCCTGTGTCTCTGAATGTTCCACCCCAGGACCTGTTCTCTCCCATATGGCAATGTCACCCCCTGCCGTCCCACCTCCACCTGCTCCCCAGCCCCCACCCCTCACATCACCGTGTGTGTGTGTGTGTGTGTGTGTGTGTGTGTGTGTGTGCAGCCAGAGGCTCAGCGGGAAGTCACCCTCAGGAAGCAGTAAGTGATAGCTCTGCAGTTTTCGTGTGAGTGTTTATCTTTGGAGGGAGGGGGTAGGCAGCTGGAAAGAGAGAGATTGGAAGGAAGGGAAAGAGGGAGGGGCAGGAGCTCAGGCAAAGAGATGGGTGCAAACAGCTTTGCAAGCAACAGGAGCCACAGCAGTGAAACAATTACTGGAAATTTACTCCTTCTCCTTCCTCCTCCCATCCTCCCCCTTTTGTTTTTCAACAAATATAGACAAGACATTGTAATCAACAATCAGAAAGGAAGGAGGCACCAGGGAGGGGTTATTGGAAGTCACAGATAAAGACAAGCAGCTTCCCAGGGTTGGTTGGGAGCTGAGGGCTTGTGCCTGGACCCTTGAGGAAGGGGCAGAACAGGCTGTCCCAGGAATCCCACCCCGCTGCCTCCGCACACAATTTGTGGCCTTTGTGGGCCAGGACCCTACTTTGTGTGACAAGGGCAGGTGGACTGGGAACAGGTCAAGGCCGAGGCGTTTGGAAACAGTTGCACTCCCATCCCCAGCCTGAGCTTCTAGAAGGTCACTGAGTGCAAAAGCCAAGTCCAGCCACAGGGGTTGCTTTGCCCTCTGACCATGGCCTCCCTCTGCCAGAGCAGCAGCCTTGTCTGCCCAGCAGCACAGAAAAAGGGCTCCCCAAAGAAGGATGTGGCCCAGTGACCCCATCCTTGGCTTGGCTCAGCAGTTTCCTGCTCACTCATGGGTCACCCAAATGCAGTGGAGGTAACACTAGTTTGGGGACTGGACTTGGCTCTGGCACCTTTGTTCCACCACTTTGTAGCTGTGTGACTTTAGGCAAGTTACTTTACCTTTCTGAGTCTCAGTCTCTTTATATATAAAGTGAGGATAATGATGTATGGGATACATCAGATATAACACCAATACAGAAAGTGTGTGGCACTCAATGTGGCCCTTTTCTACTTCTTCAGAGTGAGGAAGAAGAGACCCTTCTTGTGGAATTGCTCTTCAGATGCCGCTCCCAAGTCCTACCACCACCAGCCTTTTTCTCTAAAATGAACCAACACTGGCTTCCTCTTTTATTTAGTTGTCTGGCATTGTATTTCTTACATAGAAGATGCAAAATATTCCCAAATGCCACTATGAGTAACCACAGAAGAGATGTAATGACAGCTAACATTGAATGCTCACCATCTGCCAGGCACAATTGCTTTTCATGTATCACCTCATTTAATCCTCATAATAACTTAATGAGGTGGGTACTGGGGTAGGCTAGGAACTGAAGCACAGAGAGGTTAGACAACTTGCCTGAGTCACACTGCTAGTAGTTCAGTAAACCCTTATTACAGTGGTACTTGACCTGGGTTTGTGGCACATAATGGCTTTAGATGGTCTGTGAACTCTCTGAAAAGTATACGAGGGTCTGTCCAGAAAGTATCCAGGCACATAATATGAAAAATAGAGACATTTCTTGAAGAAGATACAAGATGCAAGACACATTGTACGTAGGACAATGACTCCTCACTCCCCTTCAGTGTAGGCACCTTGGGACCTCACACAGTTCTCCCAATCGCCATCAGCTGCCCCATTGGATTTTCCTGAATCTCATCAATGGTCTGAAATCTCTTCTCTTTCAAACGTGATTTTAGTTTTCGAAAAAGTCACAGGGCACCAAATCTGGGCTGTAGTGGGGCTGAGTCACCAGGGTGATTTCATGTTTTGCTAAAAAACTGCACGAGACGCATGTATGAGCGGGTGTATTGTTGTGACGAAGCTGTTAATCACCAGTTGCCCATAGCTGTGGACTTCTGAATCATCTGAGTAGTTTCCATGGGGAAGGTTCAAACTTAATGCAAAATGTGATGCAGATTCATTGCTCTACTTGCTCAGTCATTTTGAGTGCCACAGCCACACAGTACATATGCTCACTCAGCAGTGTCTACTGCCCTCACTGACTAGTGCAGTGAAGTTGTTATTGTTCACACATGCGCATTCCAGTCTACTCTCCTTGGCTGCCAGGCATTGATGTCATACAAACCATTCTTGTTATATTAACAATGGTTGGACTTTTTATGAACAGACCTCATATACAAAATCCTAAGTCATTTTTATGGGGCTTAGAACTTCCCTTAGATTTTCAAAGGAGTCCATGGTGTACAAAAGGTTAAAAATGACTGCCCTAGAAGAGCTTCTCATAGACAGGGGCTAGGATAAAAAAATAAAAGTGTAGCAAGGCATACACTTCTGGGGAGGTGCCTCAGCCCTGGGAATTCTGGGAAATTTCTTTTTTTAAAAAAATATTTTATTGATTATGCTATTACAGTTGTCCCATTTTCCCCCCATTTATTCCCCTGCACCCTGCATACCCCCTCACCCACAATCCCCCCCTTTAGTTCATGTCCATGGGTCATACATATAAGTTCTTTGGCTTCTACATTTCCTATACTATTCTTAACCTCCCCCTGTCTATTTTCTACCTACCATTTTTTTTTAACTTTTTTTTTAAAGATTTTGTTTACTTTTATTTTTAGAGAGAAGGGATGGGAGGGAGAAAGAGAGGGAGAGAAACATCAGTGTATGAGAGGTACATCAGTTGGTTGCCTTTTGCATGTCCCCAACTGGGGATCCAGCCCGCAACCCAGGCATGTGCCCTGACTGGGAATCGAACCAGCAACCTTTCAATTCGCAGGCCGACACTCAATCCACTGAGCCACACCAGCCAGGGCTCTACCTACCATTTATGCTACTTATTCTCTGTACCTTTCCCCCTCTCTCCCCCTCTCACTCCCTCACTGATAACCCTCCATGTGATCTCCATTTCTGTGATTCTGTTCCTGTTCTAGTTGTTTGTTTAGTTGGTTTTAATTTTTTTTAGGTTCGGTTGTTAATAGCTGTGAGTTTGTTGTCATTTTACTGTTCATATTTTTTATCTTCTTTTTTGTAGATAAGCCCCTTTAATATTTCATACAATAACGGCTGGGTGATGATGAACTCCTTTAACTTGACCTTCTCTGGGAAGCACTTTATCTGCCCTTCCATTCTAAGTGATAGCTTTGCTGGATAGAGTAATCTTGGATGTAGGTCCTTGCCTTTCATGACTTGGAATACTTCTTCCCAGCCCTTTCTTGCCTGCAAGGTTTCTTTTGAGAAATCAGCTGACAGTCTGATGGGCACTCCTTTGTAGCTTACTGTCTCCTTTTCTCTTGCTGCTTTTAAGATTCTCTCCTTATCTTTAATCTTAGGTAATGTAATTATGATGTGCCTTGGTGTGTGTTTCCTTGGGTCCAACTTGTTTGGGACTCTCTGAGCTTCCTGGACTTTCTGGATTTCCTTTGCCAGATTGGGGAAGTTCTCCTTCATTATTTTTTCAATTTTTTCAATTTCTTGCTCTTCTTCTTCTGACCCCCCTATGATTTGGATGTTGGAATGTTTCAAGATGTCCTGGAGGTTCCTAAGCCTCTCCTCATTTTTTTGAATTCTTGTTTCTGCATTCTGTTCTGGTTGAATGTTTCTTTCTTCCTTCTGCTCCAAACCATTAATTTGAGTCCTGACTTCCTTCCCTTCACTGTTGGTGCCCCGTACATTTTTCTTTATTTCACTTTTCATAGCCTTCACTTTTTTCTCTATTTTGTGACAATACTCAACCAATTCTGCAAGCATCTTGATTACCAGTGTTTTGAACTCTGCATCTGATAGGTTGGCTATCTCTTCATCCCTTAGTTTTTTTTCTCCTGGAGCTTTGATCTGTTCTTTCATTTGGGCCTTTTTTTTTTTTTTTTTTTTTTTTTTTTTTTTTTTTTTTTTTTTTTTTTTTGTCTCAGCATGCCTGTTATGTAATAAGGGGCAGAGGCTTAGGTGTTCACCAGGGCAGGGTAATGTATGTTGCTGTGTTGTGACACTGTGTGTTGGGGAGGAGTCCAAGAGGGAACAGCGCCACTTACTCTGCTCTCTGCCAGTTTCCAGTCACTTCCCCTGCTACCTACAAGCAAATTGGGCCCTTCTGGTGCTGATTCCCAGGTGAGTGGTTTTGTGTACATTCTAGGACCTTGTAGGTCTCTCCAACGAACTCTCCTGTGAGGTTGGGAGTTTCTCCCACCGCCTCAACCCTTACAGATTTTTTTCAGTCAGAGGTTTTGAGGCTTTATTTCCCCACAATGGAACCCTGCATTGCACGGTCTGTCTTGCTCCCCCGTTGTTCCTCCTGGTTTATCTGCACACAAATGTGGGACTGCCCTGTCCGCCGGCCACTGCCTTGCCTGTCTAGGTCCTCCAGCTGCCACCTTGCTGAGAGTCTTCTCTGCCCAACTGCCTGTCTCTGCCCCTCCTACTGGACTGGATGAATGTTTCTTCTTTAACTCCTTGGTTGCCAGACTTCCATACAGTTTGATTTTCTGGCAGTTATGATTGTTTTTGTTTTTAATTTTGTTGTTGTCCTTCTTTTGGTTGTGTGAGGAGGCACAGCGTGTCTACCTACGCCTCCATGTTGGCCGGAAGTCCTCTGGGAAATTTCTTGAGTGAAGGGGAAAGTCCTCTTCACAGAGGCTGAGAGAAGCATGGGATGATGTGGGAAGGGGTTTGAGAAAGTGATGGTGAATTCCTTTGCTTGATAGCCCTCATTCTTCCACAAGAGGACAGCTGCTTCCTCTCTGTGATTTCCCAAGAGTGTGTGGGTGCATGTGTTTGTGTGTGTAGGGGAAGTGGAACATTAGTCTAAGAATGAGGAAGCTTGGAGAGCCTGTTCGAAATCAGAAGGGTCCTAGGTACCATTCTCCCAGGAAAACTGACTGCTTCCCAGTATGCCTCAGCTCTTGCCCCTTCTTTAAGTTTCTTATCCCTACTGTTCCTCCCTCGATTTCCCACCTTCTGATCCCCAGCACCCACCCCATGGTCTCTGCAGATGTGTTGACAGTCCCTTGCTGATTCCAGACTTACTCAGTTTCGACTAACTTTTTTTGAGCACCTAATGTGTGCTGGACAGAAATTCCCCTTGAATTCTCCAGTGTTTCCTAAGGCCCTGACATCCTGAGGTTTTACCATTTTGATGACAACATATGGTTTCTTAGACTTTCTGGGAGTTGGAGTTGGAGCCATCTTGGATCTCCTCCCTCACTATAAACAGGAGGGGAATGGAGTTTGGGAATCTCACATTGTCAGACAATGTAAGAAATGCAGGAGAAAAGGCAGAATGGAGCAGGATGTTGCAGTGTCACCTACCTCAACATTTGTGTACCTCTGTAAGATGCTAGGTGCTGCCAGGTGCCAGAAATGTAAACATGAAGAAACTCAGGCTCTTTTCTGCAGAGGCTTCGGGTCAGTGTTCTAGTGTCCAGTGCCCATTGACGAAGTCCATGTTGCTTCATTAACATGAAACCATTGCTTCAGGCTTAACCTGGAGTATCTGGATTTATTTCCCTTCCCCCAAAACAATGATCATTGAACCATTTTGTAGTGCTGGGGGACAGGTGTTCAAGAGGTTTGGGCCCACCTCCTGATCCTCTCCAGATCAGGGAGCTGCGGACAGGTTAGGTCTCTGATCTGAGACTGTACTTTCCAAAGGACACAAACCACTGATGCTTTACTGCCTGGCTCCACCAGGGCTACAGCTGAGGGGCCTGGCCACAGTGGAGGAAGAACTGCACTGGCAAAGAGGTCCAATGTAACCCAGCCTCAAAGTCCCTCTGAACCTCCGCCAGCCTTGCTGCCCTCCCAGGCCTCTCTTCCTGAGAAGGGGGTCTGGTCATTTCTGGGGATGTGAGCAGGGCCCGGGCTCAGTTGGGTCAATGCCACAGGGGTGCCACGAGGAAGCTGTCCCACTCCCAGCTTCGTTCTACTCACCAATCCACCCCATTTTAGGAAATGGTTTCCTCAGGCTCACTCCGAAGCCCCTTGGGGACAGCTGTTCTGGGCTCCAGTCTCTAGTCTTTTCTTTAGTCCCCTGAGGGGGCAGCTCCCTCCACCGCCCATCATCACCCCAATACAACCTGAAATGAGACACTAGCAGTTATTGGGGTTTACAGCCCTCCCTGATAGTGAAGTTAAGGATCCGTCCTTGATTTCTTTTCAGTCGGTCATTTCTGCCTTTGGAGTCCATGTCTGGGTCTGGATTCTGCCTGTGATGCTGGCAAGGGGGAGCCTCAGTGCAGGACAGGCACATAGTTGACACCAGGGCAGGGGACAGGACATCTTCACGGAGTGAGAGGGTGACAACTATTAGGGCCACTTTTTTAAGTCCTTCCTTTCAACCCTCCCAGGTGCCAGGAGAAGCTTCACCTCATTCCCTTCTCCCTTCCTTACCTTTGAGCTCAGACACCGCCGTTTTCTCCTGAACACCTTTCTGCCACTGAGAGTTACTGTATCAGGAGGGGTCTTTATATTCTTTTCCTTCTTCTTCCAATTTTGGAAACTGAAAAAGCTTATTTTCCTCAGTGAATTCTGTGCTGAGCCATACGAGGAGACCCCAGGCTCAGAGGCTATGCCAGTGGCCCGGGTGACACAGCAGTTGGAGCAGAGCTGGATTTTGAACCCAAATGTGTCTTGATTCATAGTGTGTCATCGTTGTGAGAATCTCCAGTAGGTCAGGGAGACAAGGGTTCCAGACTTGAGCAGGCAAAAGATAGGAAGACAGTTCTATACCATGAGACCATGATCACAGGGGGCTTGTGTGTGTGTGTGTGTGTGTGTGTGTGTTAGGGTTGGTGGAGTGGGAGGACTAGGAGAAGGTGTTTGAGAAATGTATACCTAGATCAAGGGGTAGTCTGCGAAGTGCCATGTCCTCTGTTAGAAATGGTGTGAGTGTGCCAAAGATCATATGAGTTGGGGCCAGAATCAATAATACCAAATGTGGTAAACAGGAACAATCTGAGGGTTTCATGCCAGAAGCCTGGAGTTTGGTGTGCTAACTCATATCCTGTGTGTCCTTAGGTCCTCCTGACTAAACACGGGCCACCTTCCTATTTCACTCTTGCCTGCCTGCCTGTCCCCTGCAAAGCCATGTGGCTGTACCTGGCGGCTCTCGTGGGCCTGTACTACCTTCTGCGCTGGTACCGGCAGAGACAGGTGGTGAGCAACCTCCAAGACAAGTATGTCTTCATCACGGGCTGTGACTCAGGCTTCGGGAACCTACTGGCCAGGCAGCTGGACCTGCGAGGCTTGAGGGTACTGGCCGCATGTCTGACAGAGAAGGGGGCTGAGCAGCTGAGGGGTCAGACGTCAGACAGGCTGGCGACAGTGATCCTGGACGTCACCAAGACCGAGAGCATTGCTGCGGCCACCCAGTGGGTGAAGGAGCGTGTAGGGGACAAAGGTACCTCACAGATTTCTCAACTCTGTTTCCTTCTCTCAGTGAAGGGAAAACCCCTTATCTGCTACTTGGGAAAGATTCCCAATGTCTTTTCTGGGACTTGTAGTCAACCAGCTTCCTTCACCTTACCCAGCTTATCAGCCAAGTCTCTTTCCATGGCCCCCCACACCTCCCAACCTTGGAGCTCTACAGTTTTGGGGAGCATTTGAGCTGATGAGGATTTGTCCTGGCAGAATCCTGTCTATGGCGCCCTTTCCTCTCTCAGCAGAGGTTCTGGATTTCCAGATACTGAGTTCCTTGGAGAAATCAAGGTCCACTTTCTGGAGGAGGGGTGGAGAAGAGGGCACTAGCCTGAGGCTCAAATGGATGGCTGGGGGCCAGCCCTGGAGCCGGGCCCCTGTTCTCCGCACATCAGTATCTTCATGCTGGTGACTCATAATCTTCTGACCAGGGAGTTGATATCACCCATTTTCAGATGATGACACTGAACTCTCAGGACTCACCTAAGGAAGGTCAGGAAATCAGTGTGGGGTCACTCACTCCTCTCTCTTTCCTAAACTACAGTTGTGCCTGTCCAATTATGGGGAAGAAAAGAACATCATTTTCCTTTATCTAAGCATGAATGTACAACATGATCAATGTGGAAAATACAGAAAAGTATAGGGATTAAAAAACCTCACCCCAAATCTCACTACCTAAAGATGAGTACCATTAACATTCTGATATACTGTGGTATTATATTTTTGCACATAGTTGTCAAATCCTTTGCATTAAAAGAAGATGAACAATTTTATAGCATAGTGAAAGTTTCTTTAAAAACTTAGTTTTTAATGATTGAGACATCTCTATCCTTCTGAATAACATGATTTACTAAAGCAGTATCTTATGATATAATATGAAATTATTTCCTACATTTTATTTGTCATATTCAATATAAAAAATATCTTGGGAAATTTATTTTTACTCAAATCTCTGTCTATAACCATGCACATTAGTTGGATTCTTCGAAGGAAAATACATGTTGGGAGAACGTGATTCCTACAAGGGCAGGGCCTGTGCGAGCAGGCTGGGGACTCCGCTCTGAGTCAGTATTTCCAGAGTTCCACCGCCAGCCTTTGTCCTGTGTCCTCCTGATCTCTGCTTCTGCTGCCCTGCTGTCTGTAACTGGTAAATCTTGACATCTCTGGTACTGTGCCTTTAGATCTTGCAGAGAGATATTCATGAAGCTGGGGGGACTGCGGGCCAGGGACATGGGGGGAGAGGGCCTTCTGCACAAGTGAGAGGAGAGGGTGGCCTTGACTGGGGCTCGGGGCGAGATCTGTGCCTACAGGTAGGAAGGGCAACCTGGGTCTCCCTGAGAGCCCACCCTTACACAGCTCTTTGTCAATGTAGGGCGTGTGCTGGTGGCCTGAGGTCAGTCACAGACCTGTTCTCCATGGTTCCCCACACCTGAGGTTTCTGATCTGTTTTACCCAATTAAATTGTTCCCAAATATTACCCATATTTTATACTTTTGTCTTTTATATAATGTGGTTTTCTTTCTCTTCCACTCCATTCTTCATTCTCTCTCCGTCTGTATCTCTCTCTTTCCCTCATTGATAGTCATTGAACACTCACTAAGGAAACTGTCTAGAAATCTGAAAGTGTGGGTGAATGACTATACTGTCTTCAAGGACAGCACTGATGTGTGAAACCCAAGCATGACTCTCTGCCATCCCCACTGTGGACTTGCTAGATTTCATCTGCATCAGTCCTGCCTCACCAACCTCCTGTACGAGGCCGGGGGCGACAGGAGGACTAAGTCAGAAAGAAGGCATACTCTCTGTTGCCAACAGCCTACAGGGTTGGCACTGCCTGAAGCCCTGCTGGTGGCACGCAGTTATCTGTTCTGCCCATGCCACCTCCTCACACGGTCCTCACTGGGTTAGAAGGTGAACTGGACCACAGCTGTGTCCTCACTGCACAGCCTCAGCAGTTGCTCTCTCCTCTCTGTGTGCCCAGGACTCTGGGGCCTGGTGAATAATGCTGGCATCTCCATGCCCATGGCACCCAATGAGTGGCTGACCAAACAGGACTTCATAAAGATTCTCGATGTGAACCTGTTGGGGGTGATCGAGGTGACCCTGAGTTTGCTGCCCCTGGTGAGGAGGGCGAGAGGCCGCGTGGTCAATGTCTCCAGCATCTTGGGTCGTGTGTCCATGTATGGCGGGGGCTACTGCATCTCCAAGTACGGCATCGAGGCCTTCTCGGACTCCCTCAGGTATCAGGCTGGAACAGAGGCCCCTCCTTGGTCCTCCTGCTTCTGTGCTTCAGGGGAGCCTTTTCCAAGGTGTTGTTGATTTCACACAGCCTCAGAGTCTCTTCCTTCCAGATCCTTCTCTCTTGCTTTGTGCCAGGCATTCGTTGGGAAGCACCTATTTATCTTCTGGGGATCGGGACAGGCTCCAGGACAATAAAGTTTGATTAAAGCTGTCCCTGCCTACAGTCAGAAAGCATCTGGGGCAGAATTGGAACCAATATTATTCAGCTGTGCAGCCCGTTCATGTACATAATTGCCGTGATACTTGAGTGCTAGGAGCCCTGTCGGCAGTGAAGCCTCAGGGATGCACTTGATTCAGGGAGCTTCTCCATCATATCAGCAGAAGAGACTGCACTGGCTGCAGGGCTGAGGATGGCTGTGATATGGAGGAGCTGAGCCCACAGGCAGACAGATGCTCCTGGCCAGATGGCCTGGAGGTAGACCTGGGTGGGGGAGAAGAGGAAGGGGATTTAGGAATACAGGAACGGTATAATGGGCACAGCCCAGGTTTTGATTGCATGTGACAGAAATACAAGGAGACAGAATTTAAGTGGCACCTTTCAGCAGAATTGGTAGGATTTAGAGTTAGAAGCAAATGTATGTAAAACTTGGAAAAATACTCAAACTCTATTGAGAGGCACTACCATCATCATATGTTTCTCCCTCCTGTGCTGCACTTCACAGTCCCCCAGGCTTTTGAGCTTAGTCTACTGCAACCCTATATTGATGTATTATTTGTTGTATTTTTCCTGGTGTTGTATGTGTGTGTTTGTAAGACCTCTGAAGCCCTTGCCCCTCTGCCTGTGTGCCTTGCAGGAGGGAGCTCTCCCACTTTGCGGTGAAAGTGGCAATCATCGAGCCTGGTTACTTCAAGACCAGCATAACAGATTCTGAGATGATTTCTAGGAGCTTCCAGGAGACATGGGATCAGGCCAGCCCAGAGGTGAAGGAGATCTATGGGGAGAAGTTCATGGCAGCCTGTGAGTAAGATGTGTGGGTCACGGGGATAGAAGCAAACCGCTTTCTGGAAGCCTGGTTTATAGTCAGTACCACCTACGGTCTCAGATTCAACCTTCGTGCTCTGACTCACCCACAAACGGGGAACCTTTGGTTCCATCTCCGTAGCCCCACGTGGTCCAACTGATAACCCAAGGAAGGGATGCAGGCTTGTCAGAGCTGGCATCGGTGTCTTGTGTGAACTCATTGTGTTGAGGAGGAAAGTAAAGCCAGAGAGAAAAGATACCTGTGTGAAATAGTTGTGCCTGGGGTAGAAGTGAGGTGCTCTCTGAGGAATTTGGGTAGATTCACTGTGTAGAGGGCCAGGAATTTTAGAAACTCATTCTACAAGTTGATCTCAATGTGGGAGTGGTCGGAGGTGGGAATACATCTGGATTCTTTCTCATTCTGGACAGGTATGAAATCATTTGGATTGTTGGACAAAATGTGCATGAAGGATCTGTCCTTGGTAACGGACTGCATGGAACATGCCCTGACTGCCTGCCATCCCCGCAGCCGATACTCACCTGGCTGGGACGCCAAGCTCATCTACCTTCCCATGAGCTACATGCCCACTTTCCTGGTGGATGCCATAATCCGCTGGAACAGCCTAAGGCCTTCTAAGGCCCTGTGACCCAAGACTGTAAGGCAGAGTTGGATACTATGTGAGGGAAGGGATGCATCCATGTAGAGAAGTATGATGTATTTTGCTCACATTCTCAGTAATATTATTGAAGTAAAATTAAATAATTAAATCAAAGAATATGCATTTCTTTAAGGCCAGGGAAGCTTTCTGAGCAGAGCAGGGACTAATATTGCAGGACCTTGTTCTCTTCCATATATCCCCATGGTCAGACTCTGCCTGTTCCCGCCTCCTTTACCATCCCCAATTCACCGATCACCCTGCATCTGCTGACCCTTGTTGTGTCTTTTCCCTCTGTCTCTTCCAGAGAGGTTTCCTGAAAGCTGAGTGAGCTGGGGACCTAGTGGGATGGGGCAAGGATGGCCTTTGGGAGGGTGAAAGGGGACATTGACACCTCCTGGAGCCAAGGGTCCAGTCTGCACTAGGGTGTGGCACCTGACCTCTGCACCTTTCCCCAAAGCCTACACCATTCATTCCAGGGTGAAATTTGGGATTTCCCATCATAAAAGATGAACTTGGCTTCCTGAGCAGATAGCGCCTTGGAATTAGTGCAGGTTGTTTCAAAGCTGGTCTCTTGATGTTCCGTGCAGGCTTGTCTCCACTTCCCCTGTCCTAGGGTGTCAAGTGTGTCTCCCAACCAGGGTGTGGAAAAGTAAGTATCCACGGCTTTCTTCCCCTCATTTCTTTTTTCCTGCTTCCTTTCTCTTTTCTAGTTTTCCATTTATTTCTGTCTCTTACTTATTTCTCTCTACCTATCTATGTCTCTCTCCTATAAGATATTGTTGAATACTATTCTATTATCTCAAACTCTGTCCATTCACATAACAAAGATGAGTTTATTGACAATTGCATGCCAGGTACTGAGGAGCAGAAAAACGAGAAGGACCATCCCTGCCATCCGGTGGCTAAATGTGTTTGCAAGCCCTGACACCCTGCAACCACAGCATTCCTATTTCTTCTCCTGCACACTCTCCCATATCCCATGTACCACGCTGTTGTGGACTCAATAAAATAAACTTAATCATAATGTAAATTGGAACCACACATGTGTCCTCACAGCACAATTTTGCTCTCTTATCCCCACTGCACCCAGGACTCTGGGGCCTAGATAATAATGTTGGCATCTCCATGCCCACGACACCCTATGATTAGCTCATGAAACAGGACTTCATTAAGATAGTCAGTGTGAACCTCTTGGAGGTGATCAAGGTGACCCCAAGTCTGCTACCCCTGGTGAGGAAGGCAAGAGGCCATATGGTCAACATCTCCAGCATCTTGGTTTGTGTGTCCATGTATGGCAGGGGCTACTACATCTCCAAGTATGGCGTCAAGGCCTTCTTGGACTCCCTCACATATTGGGCTGGGACAGAGGCCCCTCCTTGGTCCTCCTGCTTCTGTGCTTCTGGTGGGGACTTTTCCAGGAAGTTCATTTCACAAAATGTCAAAGGTTCTTCCTTCCAGATTCCTCTCTCTTGCTTTGTGCAAGTACCTTCATTAGGAAGTACCTTTCTATCTTTTGGGGGTCAGAATGGGTGTCAGGTCTATAAAATTTGATTCAACCCCTTCATGCCCTGGAGGAGGGCCCACAGTAGTAAAGTGACTGAGGCAGAATCAGAATCCAGATAATTTGCCTACCAAGCCCAGGTCCTTAACCCTATGTTGTTTAGTTTCTGGGGGCCCCTGAGCTCAGCGTAGAGTGTTTGACTCAATTCTACAGATATTTCTGGGTACTTCTGTGAGTGCACAATTAATGCCTGAGGATAACAAGGTTTGTTCCTCAAACAAGAGGTATAAATTCTTGACTGCTGTGAAAGGGACAAGAGATACCGAAATGGTATGGCCATCACTTGTGATGTTGTGGCCATGTTAGCCATGGTGGCTGTGGTAGCCAGTAGAATGAGGGGAGGGTTTGGAGAGGGGTCTGAGCTGAGGATTGAAGAACTGAACCTGTACTTCCCGCCGAAATGGAGGCATAAGTAGATACACTTTGCCTCCTTGCACAACCAAAAAGAGGACAAAAACAAATTTAAAAACAAAAAATAACCAGAACTGCCATAAAATCAAACTGTATGGAAGTCCAACAACCAAAGAGTTAAAGAAGAAATATTCATCCATACTGGTGCACCAAGACAAAAAAAAATATGGCCCAAATGAAAGAACAGATCAAAGCTCCAAAAATAGAACTAATCAATGAAGAGATAACCAACCTATCAGATGCAGAGTTCAAAACACTAGTAATTAGGATGCTCACAGAAATGATTGAGTATTGTCACAAATTGGAGGAAAGAGTGAAGGCTATGAAAAGTGAAATAAAGGAAAATGTACAGTGATGGGAAGGAAACCAGGGCTCAAATGATTTGGAGCAGAAGGAAGCTATAAACATTCAACCGGAACAGAATGAAGAAAGAAGAGTTCAAAAAAATGAGAAGAGGCTTAGGAACCTCAGGGACAACTTTAAACGTTCCAACATCCAAATCATAGAGGGGCCAGAAGGAGAAGAGGAAGAGCAATAAATTGAAAACTTATTTGAAAAAATATTGAAGGAGAACTTCCCCAATCTGGCAAAGGAAATAGACTTCCAGGAAGTCCAGGAAGCTCAGAGAGTCCCGAACAAGTTGGACCCAAGGACGCACACACCAAGGCATATCATAATTACATTAGCCAAGATGAAATATAAGGAGAGAATTTTAAAAACAGTAAGAGAAAAGGAGACAATTACCTACAAAGGAATTCCCATAAGACTATTAGCTGATTTCTCATTAGAAACCTTGCAGGCAAGAAGGATCTGGGAAGAAGTATTCAAAGTCATGATCCCTGGCTGGTGTGGCTCAGTGGATTGAGCACTGGCCTGTGAACCAAAGGATTGCTGGTTCAATTCCCAGCCAGGGCACATGCCTGAGTTTTGGACCAGGTCAGGTCTTGAGTAGGGGGCACATGAGAGGCAAGCACACATCGATATTTTTCTCCCTCTTTTTTCTCCTCCCTTCCCCCCTCTCTTTCTCCCTCCCTTCCCCTCTGTCTAAAATAAATAAGTAAAATCTTTTTAAAAAAGTCATGAAAGGGAAGGACCTACATCCAAGATTACTCTATCCAGCAAAGCTATCATTTAGAATGGAAGGGCAGATAAAGTGCTTCCCAGATAAGGTCAAGTTCAAGGAGCTCATCACCAAGCCCTTATTAAAAGAAAGGTTAAAAGCACTTATCTAAGAAAAAGAAGAAGATAAAAAATACAAACAGTAAAATAATGACAAAGTCACAACTATCAACAACTGAATCTAAAACAAAAACAAAAACAAACCAAGCAAACAACTAGAACAGAAACAAAATCACAGAAATAGAGATCATATGGATGGTTATCAGCGGGGAAGGGGAATGGGGGAAAAGGTACAAGGAATAAGAAGCATAAATTGGTAGGTACAAAATAGACAGGGGGAGGTCTGAATAGTATGGGAAAGGAGAAGCCAAAAAACTTGTACTCAGAAAACTATACAACAGTGAAGAAAGAAAGTAAGGAAGACACAAACAAATGGAAGCATGTACCATGCTCATGGATAGGAAGAATTAACATCATCAAAATGGCCATACTACCCAAAATGATTTATAGATTCAATGCAATCCCCATTAAAGTACCAATGACATATTTCACAGATATAGAACAAACATTTCAGAAATTTATATGGAACCATAAAAGACCCCGAATAGCTGCAGCAATTTTGAGAAAGAAAAACAAAGCAGGAGGGATCACAATACCTGACATCAAGCTGTATTACAAGTCCACTGCAATCAAAACAGCCTGGTACTGGTATAAGAACAGACACATAGACCAATGGAACAGAATAGAGAGCCCAGAAATAAACCCAAGTCTCTATGGTCAATTAATATTTGACAAAGGGGGAAGAAGTATAAAATGGAATAAAAATAGCTTCTTCAACAAATGGTGTTGGAAGATCTGGACCGCTACATGCAAAAAAAATGAAACTCGATCACCGACTTACACCATACACAAAAATAAATTCAAGGTGGATAAAAGACTTAAATATAAGTTGTGACATCATAAAAGTCCTAGAGGAAAACATTAGCAGGAAAATCTCAGATATTCCACGCAGCAACATCTTCACTGATATGTCCCCTTAAGCAAGGGACATAAAGGAAAGAATAAACAAATGAGACCTCATCAAATTAAAAAGCTTCTGCATGGCTAAAGAAAACAGCATTAAAATGAAAAGAGAACCAACTATATGGGAAAACATATTTGCCAATGATACCTTGGACAAGGGTTTGATCTCCAAAATATATAAAGAACTCATGTGACTCCACTCCAGGAAGACAAAAAAACCCAATTAAAAAATAGACTTGAACAGACATTTCTCCAAGGAGGACATACAGAGGGCCCAGAGACACATGAAAAGATGCTCAGCATCACTAGCCATCAGAGAGATGCAAATTAAAACCACCATGAGATACCACTTCACACCTGTCAGAATGGCCATCATAAACAAATCAACACACAAGTGTTGGAGAGGATGCGGAGAAAAGGGAACCCTAGTGTACTGTTGGTGGGATAGTAGACTGGTGCAGCCACTGTGGAAAACTATGGAATTTCCTCAGAAAACTAAAAATGGAAATGCCTTTTGACCCAGCAATTCCACTGCTGGGATTATATCCTAAGAGCCCTGAAACACCAATCCAAAAGAACCTATGCACCCCAATGTTCAGAGCAGCACAATTTATAATAGCCAAGTGCTAGAAGCAACCTAAGTGCCCATCAGTCAATGAGTGGATCAAAACACTATGGTACAAAAGATGGAGGCATAGGTAGACACACTGTGCCTCCTCGTACAACCAAAAGAAGGACAACAACAAATTTTAAAACAAAAAACAACCAGAACTGACAGAAAATCGAACTGTATGGAAGTCCGACAACCAAGGAACTAAAGGAGAAACTTTCATCCCGGGAAAAGGCGCGGCTGGCTGGGAGAGCTGGAGGCTGCGGACCGGGGAAGGGCGCAGAAAGCAGGAGAGTTGGCGGCTGCGGACCGGGAGTCCCACTCCCTTGTGGGGATAAACCGGGAGGAACAACTGGAGAGCGAGACAGACCCCGCAACCCAGAGTTCCAGCTCGGGGAAACGAAGCCCCAGAGCCTCTGATTGAAAGCTCCTGTGGGCGCGGAGGCAGTGGCACTCC
>VMDR010009700.1:0-32743 GCA_007922815.1 Macrotus californicus
GTTTTACAATATTTTCTCACACTTTTAAAACTTGGTTTGTGTGATTTTGTATCTATGGGAGTTTAATATTTATGTATAGTCAGATTGCTTTATTCCTTTATTGCTTCAGATTCCCTTTCTCCTGTATTTTTCTAGGTTCAATACTATACATAAAAAGTTGTTTCTACTCCAAGAATATTATTTTCTTAAAAGCCCCAGTTATGTCCTATTATTTTCATGATCCCTTTTATGTTTGAATTTTTGATAAATTTGAAAGTCCTTTTGATGTAACATGTGAAGTAATAATCCAGTTTTATTTTTTCACTTTCTTCTTGTTCGATATTGAGTATACTGGGATTGATTGGTTGCTTGTTTGGGATCTTTAACTTTGTTTTACCAAGTCTCTGCTAATAAGAGTGCTTAAATTTGACTGTAGGGGTAGTCTTTAGCAATTCATTCTGCATATTGTTTTCCCACAAATGCTGGCTGACGGCCAATGAGGAAAAAATTCTACTGAGACTAGAACAGACTGCAGGGGAGTGGCATGATTCACAACAGAAAAGATGGCTCTTTGTTTTAAAAAATATCTCGGCAGACATTTTGGATGGGAAGGGTGAAGCCCCTTTTTCTCCATCCGCCTCACCCCAGGCCACAGTCTAGAAGCTGTGGGTAAAGTGCTTTGCATGAGAAAAGTAAAAGGAAATCGAGGGTCAGAGGTTGGCACTAGGAGAACCAGGGGCTGGGAACAGGGTCCTGGGAGGGATGGCAGAAGATGGCAGCAGGCCAGAGTGCCGGGGAGAATACGGCCAGCAAGAAACTGCCCACCAGGGCGAGTGAGCAGTGGCTTTTTGGGTCAGTGATTTTTAGTATTCCATTTGAAGTTGTTTCTTGCATCTCATTATGCCATGATCTCCTTCTGTTCCCCTTTACTCCTACAAAAGCTTGTTACACACACCAGCTAGTATTAGTGGGGCTCTACGGGAGGGAAGAAAGTGAGGGTGGTATTTCCCACCAGGGCAGAGAGAGATGGCAGCAGCTACCAAGATAGGGGGAACTGCAGGGAAGTGGGCTTCAGAATAGACCCCCCAGAACTGCCTACCTTCTCCCCAACTTCCCTACTCCCAACATACACAGAGCATGGAAGCTCCCTGAGGGCAGGACTTCTTTTTACCTGTGTATTTTATTGTATGCTCTACCTCTAGTGCCCAGAACAGAGCTTGACACACAGTAGTCAGGCAATAAAAAGTTGTTGGAATGAATGAATAAAAATCCCACCAGAGATTCTGAACTACCCATAGTACTTAGAACGGGGATTTCAGCCAGTGTATTTGGATGTTAAAACAGAAAGTGAACCCAGAAGGCTGGAGACTTGGGAAACTATCAGCTTTAATTTATCAGCCCAGAATCCTGGCTGCTTTAGTTCTTGACTCTCACGAGAGATGTCTGTGCTTATGTTTGAATTTAGTCTCTATGGAAAAACAATTTGTGACACTCAGTGATGAAGAGGTCTTCCCAATCGTGTTTAATCACTTCCTAAACGGAATCTCAGCGGAAAATGTCTCTCTCACTGCATCTTATCATGACACTGTCTGTGTAACTCAATTAAATCAATTCCTCAGGGGAGTTTTTTCTGCACGGAGGTGGGTTTGAGGCCTCAAACGCAGCCTTTACCCAGAAGTTCATACTCTCATATGGGGGACATTTAATATTTGAAGGAGAGAAGACACAGGAAGGGAGGGCCTTAGTTCTGAAGTCCCGTCGTGGCCCTGGTGAAGAGGTTTGTCTCAGTAAGGAAGGGCCTTTGTGAGTCCAGCAAGATGAGAATTGGAGCTCGGATGAAGAATTCTTTCAGAATCTTGGATGTCTCACTACAGCTGGGGTTCAGGCAATCCTCAGCGGTCAGGTGAAGCTATGACCATTTGGCACTGAGGTGACAAAGTGTGAAATGCATCTGTAGAGGTATTCTCTTAAGGTTAGGAACTCCTGGGGATCTTGATGGTTTGGGGCTTAGAATAGGGGCTACCTATTCTAATGTGGCCAACATATTTGAAGGTA
This sequence comes from Macrotus californicus, assembly GCA_007922815.1. NCBI lineage: Eukaryota > Metazoa > Chordata > Mammalia > Chiroptera > Phyllostomidae > Macrotus > Macrotus californicus. The sequence continues at coordinate 2,035 of VMDR010009700.1, forward strand.
ATTGTCTGGCCTTCCAGAGGAGAAATAACATGACCTAGCACTTGGCCTGGAATTCTTTGAACATAAAGTCTCTAAGATCCTCTGAGTTTCAGTTTCCTCATGCATGAAATGGAAATAATAATACTAACCCTCTGGGTTTTGGTGAGGTTTAGAGATAATCTATCTATGAATGCCTAGCTGAGTGCTAGATGTATAAGAAACACTGAGTAAATAGTAGCTATTATAATCATAAATCATGTTTTTCAGATTTTCTTAGGAATAACTATACAGCAGACAGTTCAGGAAAGTCCAAATGAACAGCTTGCGGGAGGCCAGCTATTTAACACCTTAACACAGATGGAAAGTTCATGACTGACTCCCCCTCCAGTACAGGAGGGCAGGTAAGGGGCCATTCATTTATACCTTCATCAGAGCTGAAACACGGCCCAGAACAAAGGGCACACCTCTGTTTTTCAGTTGCTAGAAACGTGTTTAAAAGGTGGATTTATTTTCCTGGAAGTGCCTCCTGAGGTAAAAGGAATGATAATGAATAACCAAGATGACAAGCGTAATCAGCACTTTGGGCATTTACTACGTGCCAGGCCAGGCCCCGTGCTGGGCACTCTCCTGGCGTTTTCTCCCACCCACGTCTTCTCCCAAGTGTCGGCCCTGAGAGATTCTCACTTTCCAGTTCTGGTCCAGGACGTACTAGATGAACTGGACCAAAGACCTGGATGTTTATCCTGTTAAATTCAACCTACTTAGATTTGGCCTGTTGGTGCCCACCATTGTGACCTTTTTGTGATCAGATTCAGTCCATTCACCATTATTTCTCTTCTCCATCTCCAAGTTGTCTGAGATTTTGATCATCGGGCCACAGAAACCCTCATTCAAGTAGCCTGTAAAACATGAACCGGTAGGGATGAGAATAAAGCTCGCTGAATGCGTTTGGAAACCTCTTTCTGGGGGTGACTTTGAGTCATGACTCAGCACTCTTCGGGTTGGGCTCTACCTATACTTTTAAATGGCTGACATTTATCCATCTTGTCCAAAAGGGTACCGTGATTGCTGAAGTGCAGATTTACAATATTTATAGTTGCTCTGTGATTCCTGCCACACCACTATAGAAAATATAATTGTCGTGAGGGTTCTTGAATTCAGGTTAGTTCCTAGTGACCATAATTTCTTCTTTAATGTCTTTTAAATAACCCATTCTAGAATTTTTCCTAGAATTAATGATGGGCTAACCTACCACAACTTTGGTTTTATGAAATCCATATTCTTCCCTTTGTTGAAAATCAGGAATAAAAAAAGGCATTCTTCATGTACCTGACACTCTTTTCTGTGGGATGCCATTGATGATGATCTTAGAAAAGTTTCACCAAAGGAATAAAACTGGAAACCAGATCTTAAGGTGTTGAGTTAATAAGAGGGGAATAAAAGCCAGATCTTTGATTCATGATGCTTTTTCTTAATATGTTCAAAACTTCTTTCTGTTTTGAGTTCAGCTTTAAGAATAAGAATTTCAGTCCATTAGAACACTTATTTCTGGCACTTCTTTCTATCTGGTGGTCATTTCATAACAGCACAATTTATTGAGCTTGGCACCCTTCTTATCTTTTCTTATGTGCAGGGCATGCTTTTCTTTTCTTTTTTTTTATTGTTGTTTAAGTACCATTGTCTCCATTTTCCCACCACCACCGTCCCCTGCCCGACCCCCCCCCACCCCCCCCACCCCCCCACCTCCCACCCTCAATCCTTCCTGCCTTTGGCTTTGTCTATGGGTCCTTTGCAGGGCATGCTTCTCAAATATGTCTTTGATGATTAAAATTGCCTGAATATTAAGATTACCAGAAAAGGAATATCATAAGAGTTGTACATAATGAAGAGTTTCAACTAGTCTTTCAAAGCTTTTTATTTCAGTCTTTTATTCTTAAAGAGACCTGCAAGAGGTTTAATTCCCTGTACTTAGTTTTGGTTTGCTCATACGTACACAACTGAGCTTCTCTTTGTCATTCTGATAATGAGCTGCAGAACACTGGAGTTTAAAGCCTTAGCTGGATATTGCTACCTGTGTCTGATATTTTCACACACATTCTGGTGAGGGTGACTCTGGAAACTGCTGCTTGGAGCACAGGAATCAGGGACCTGGGATGGATTATGCAGCCTATTTCTAGAGCAATGTAAGAACAGATCACCTCAGCTCTGGAAGGCTTAGTTTTATCTGGGCAGGACTTTGAAACAGCAAGATTAAAGTCAACCATAAGAGCATTCCTATATTGTGGCACAGATGTTTTTGTAAAAAATTGGTAGAAATTAAATGGTCTATGTTATCACATTTTAAAGATACTCTGGTAGTTTCATAAGAAAGAATACATTAAGATCTTTTCTTTTGTATTGTGAAAAAACACTCTCTAATATATCATCTGTGTCAATGTGAATTTTTCCTTGATAATTTTTTTTAAAATGGAATTTTTAAGAGTCTGACTCTGCTTCTTTAAGACAGACTGTGAAAACAATGGTCTACTCTGGAAGCCAACATTTCGGGGCCAGGTGCCTTGACATTTGACATCTGGCATCCATTAATGTTGACAGCATTATATTTGGAGGTGCATTACCCTATTTATAAGAAAAATATATATCATAATTATAATTGTATAGTTACTGATCTTTTTTTAATATTGTAGTTTTAGAAACATGAAGTAAACATTCAGTAAAGCTTTATTCTTTTTAAAAAGATTTTATTTATTTATTTTTAGAGAGAGGGGAAGGGAAGGAGAAAGAAAGAGAGGGAGAGAAACATCAATGTGTGAGAGGTACATCAGTTGGTTGCCTCTTGTAAGCCCCAAACTGGGGATCTGGCCCACAACCCAAGCATGTGCCCTGACTGGGAATTGAACCAGTGAGTGACCTTCTGGTTTGCAGGCCAGCACTCAATCCACTGAGCCACACCTGCCAGGGCAATAAAGCTTTATTCTAAAAGCTGTCAGAAAATTCTTTTCTAGCTGGGTTTAGATAACAATATCTGCTGGATAAGGATATGAGTTTATGTTAAGTGATTTAAAGAGAATAAAATAATATATTTGGTAGTATCAACATTAATACAATAAATTATAAACAATATTAAACTCTAATAATTTGGACCACATGCATTTGGATTTTAAGGTAATTTGGCTATACATGCGATTACTTAGATATCAAGTGTACTCAAGTCTTCTTGTGCATAAGAATTACTGAGATGCTTTTAAAAGACCCTGATGCCCGGGGCCCACACCCAGAGATTCTGACTTAATTGGTCTGAGAAATGGATTCAACACTATGCTGTCAAAAATCCACAGGGGATTCTAATATACAGTCAAGACTGAGAACCCCTGTTATAAACTCTGGCAACTTAACTTGTCATCTATGGACAGTATAGAACTTGTAAAAATTCAGACTCGTAGGCCCCACCCCAGACTTCCTGAATCAGAATCTGCATTTTAACTAGATCTTGAGGGGATTCATTTGCAGCACATTTTCCATAGCACTTTGACTTTAAAAGTGCTTTCACAGACATTCTTTTATTCATGTATTCATTCACTTTCTTGGTCTAATTACTAAGTATCTGGTGGGGCAGACACTGCCCTAGACATTGTGAAACATGAAAGCATGAAGATGGTTTGGGCCTTCCTTTCAAGGAGATTGCTTCTTTGAGCAGGGTGAGGGTGGGCTAGAGACAGACATGGTGAGCAGATTCCAGACCAGAGCTGAGATATGGCTGTCTACCTGTCTATAGTCTCTTGGGAAGAGAGGAGGAAGGTGAAACTCCTCCCCTCTCCATCTCATCCTCACCCAGGAGGTGTGATTGCAGCTGGGTGTTTGAAATAGAGGTAGATATAGGGCCAGTGGTTCTTCAAGTGTGGTTCCAGGACCAGCTGCATCAGCATCACCCAGGAACTTATTAGAAATGCCAGTTCTTGATTTCTTCCAGACTTGATGAATCACAAAGTGAGGGTAGAGGCCAGCACTTTGTGTTTTCAAAAGGCTTCCATAGGGTTTGATACACGCTTAAGTTTGAGAACATTGGGTATAAGCATTTTCCAGACAGAGGAGAGGGATAAGAACATTGCAGGAAAAACTGCACCCAAACCAGAATAAAGCTCATTTGCCGTGCACCATGAGGTTTGTTGTGGCTTGCACATAGTGTGTTGACTATCCTGAGAATTTCCCAGCAGTTTTGCTCAACATTTTGTTCTGTGCACCTTTATTATTCTGTGTAGCTTAGTCTTTCTTTTTTTAGGTCTTTTTTGGTCATAAGTCATACTATTCATCACATTTAAAGAAAAGCTTTGTGTTTGGTTGTATGGTTGGTTGTTTTCTTTTATGAAAATTAAACTGTGGTTGGGTGAAAATGCTGTTATAATTGGAGAACATCATGATTTCTATAGAAATGCATGGGAAGACCACAGAATTAGGACATCCTTAAGTATCTTTAAATCTGCTTTAAGTGGTCTTTCTTGGTGTGGAGCTGGACTTCCATTGTCTATGACCTACAGGACAGGGTGAGTCTGTAAAAACTAAAACATTTAGGTCCAATCATCAATTCTAATAATGCCAATTTTTCTATTTTATTATAATATCCAGGAAAGAAAACACATTTTTTTAAAGCCTTCTTTTCTCTCTTTCTCAAATTGAAAGTGCTAAGTGCTCATTAGTACCTTGGAGGCCAAATGGAAGTCACTGGAGAGAGGGAAAGGCCTGGATAATGAACCATGAACTACAGCTCAAAGAAAATTCCCATTCAAGAGCTAGAAGGGATCATAAATATCTAATGGTTCGGCTCTCTCACATCAGAGGCCTCTGAAAGATAAAACGTGTGCTCAGATACTCTTTGGAATGAGTTACAGTGAGTAGATGATAAAAAGTAAATAAGAAAATCAATCAATCCAATGCTGACTTCCTGCCAAGGCTTGGTTTTATGTTCAATAACCTCCTGAACAGGTCCATTTGGACATTCCATATAGGCCTTAAAAAATAATCATTTCCCCAACTGTATGCATATTCTCTCCTAAAATTTGCACCTCACCCTACCCCTTAATTCTATCATTATTCACTCAGAACTTTTAAGATGATCCTCAATTCTTTCTGTTTCTCTTACTCCACATAGTCACTCTGTCAATCACCAACTCTGTCAATTTCATCTCATGTCAGTCTTACCTCAAATATTTTTCAAACCCAGTGCGTCCTCACGACCTGAGCTTCCATTGTCTTAATTCAGGCCACCTTTTTCCCTTATCTGGGCTATTGTAGTAGGGCTTCATCCTGGTTTTCCTGCACCCAGCCTTGCACTTGGAAATTTCTCTTTCCCACTACTTTCAGGGTGATTTTTCTAAAGTGCAAGGTGGATCACACCAGAACTTATGATTAAAACCTAACATGACTTCCCATCACTAACAGGATAAAACCTTAGCAAAGTACACACAACTCTCCATGATCTGGCCTTTGCTCACCACTTTATCCCCACCTCTGGTCACACTGTTCCTTACCTTCCCACACTCCAGCAAGATCAGACCACTTGCAGGCAACCAGACACACTTATTTACCAATTTCTTTGACTGCCTGGTGAAATCCTATCCATTTAGCACAACTCACACATCACCTCACTGGCATTGTCTCTGACATCTCTCCTCTCTTCCCTGCAGCAAGAGTGAAATGCCTTCTCTGCTTCTCTGAGCCTTACATACCTTTCATGCTCTCATATAGTTTCCCCTAACAGTTGGTCATGAAAATGCTCAAGCAGACAGAAAAGCTGAAGGAATTTCGCTCTGATGTTACAATGAACATTTTACTGTACTTACTTCGTCATCTCTCCCTATCCATCCACCAACCCATCTTTTAAAAATGCATTTCAAGTAAGTTGCAAATAGCAATATACTTCCTTCCAAATAATTCATAAAATATATTGTTTGGAGTTCATGGTATGTCGAGTTTTCTATTTGTTTGAAGTTTATATTTGTTTTTTAAATGTTGGGTAAAATTTACATGCAATGAAATGCACACATCTTAAGTGCTTCATGAGATCTACTACATACATACATGTATGCGAGCAACCTGATCCCCTACATACCCACAGAATGTTACTGTCACCCTGGAAAGTTCACTCATGCCCCTTTTCCAGAAGTCCCTGTCCCTTCGCCCTTCAGAAGCAATGGCTGTTCTGATTTTCTCCCAAGAAGTTTTGCATGTTATGGGACTTTATAAATGGAACTATGCAGTATGTGCTCTTTTATGTAAGACTTCTTTCATTCAGCATAATGTTTTTGAGATTCATGTGTTTTATTGTATGTACCAGAAGCTCATTCATTTTAAAAAATATTACTGAGTAATATTCCATTGCATGGATAGAACACAGTTTTTAAAAATTCCTTGTCCAACTAATACACATTTGCGCTGTTTCTAGTTTCTGGCTGTTAAGAATATTTCTTTATTTCTTTATTATTTATTTATTTAGAAGGCAGGGAGGAAGAAAGAAAGGGAGAGAAATATCGGTATGTGAGAGAAACATTGATTGGTTGCTGCCTGCACACACCCCAACCAGGGCATGTGCCCTGACCGGGAATCAAACCGGCGACCCTCTGCTTTGTGGGATCATGCTCCACCAGCTGAGCCACGCTGGCCAGGGTTGTTATGAATATTCCTGTACAAGTGTTTTTGTGGATATATGTCTTCAATTCTTTTGGATAAATGCTAGGATTGGAATTTCCGGGTCATGGAATATTTACATTTATTTTTATAAGAAACTGCCAGATTTTCCCCAAAGTGGTTTTACCTTTGCACTCCCACCAAAAATGTGTTGTTTCACATCTTACCGATGTTTCGTGTTGTGAGGCCTTTTAATTTTAATCATTCTGGTGGATGTGTGATGGTCTGTCATATAATTTTTTGTTTATTGGTCTGTCTCTAAAGACTTTGTGCTTTTTGAAGTTGAGTACTTTACTCATTTCTGTATTTCCTGTGCCTGATAATATCTGATACAGAGTAGGGCTCAATAAATGTTTGTTGACTTCAGTTGATCTGAATTGAATTCTTCTGTACACAGAAAAAAATTATGTTCTTTAAAAATTTACCCCTTTGGTTGGTCAAAGGGCAAGTGAGATCTTGTTATAAGCAGTGATATTCACACTTATGTTAAGTTTAGGGTACTGTCCACCTGAAGTGACCCGAGGAGTCACACTTTCTGTCCCTAAATATTGTTCCATTGCCCTGCATTTTATTTTAATAACTTCATTCCTTTGGGCATTTTTAAGTGGCTTTACTGTTTTCATAGAGTCCTATTAAAGTGATAATCTATGCAAGAAGAAGATGAATCCATGTTTTAATTACAATCAATAAAAGACTAGAACGTAACTTTATTTTTGATGCCAGGGATGGAAAATGGGTGTGGAGAGAGTAGAGAGAGAGGGCAGGAGCAGTTCATGGTTTGGGAAGGTGCCAAAGTCAAATAGTCTGGCAGAGGACTTTCTTAGAGTGCTTCGGAAGTCACGCTGTGGACCTTGAAGCCATCTCCCAGCTTGGGCCACACCATGGCCATCTGTCTTCCTCTTTCCCTTCTCGGTTCCCTCCCTTTCTCCTCCCTGCCATCCTTAACCCAGCTCACAGCTGTATTCCTGGAGCCTAGAAGGGTGCCTGGCATACTCCCGGTGTTCCGTAAATATTTGCTGAATAAATGTAGACTCTTTCTTGGGGTCTTTCAACTTTTTGATAAAATAATTATTATCAATTTAGGAGCAATTAAAGAGCTAATAGTCGTCTTCTCTACCCTGGCAATATCTGTGTATAGGGCTCCAAAAAAAGGGCCAGAGTTAGCCATGTGGTTTTGACTGAATAATTTTACATGTTACCTGAGAACTTTCCATCTGTTTTCTCGTGGGTAAAGTAAAGATAATATCCCTTGACATGGCAAGATAGATTTTTTTTGACATTAGTTTAGTGTTTTATTATTTTATTTTGCTTTTCTCCCAGTATTACATCTCATTCTCCCACCTGAATCACATGAACAAAAGGTCAGTTTATTGCTTTGTTTTTCTATTTTATTTCTGGTCACAGAGGTTTTATCATATTTGAAGCCTAGCTAATTCTTTTTAAATTTAAATTTTAAAAAATTGCGGGAAAATACAGGTAATATAAATTTGAGTATCTTAGTCATTTTTAAGTGCACAGTTCAGTGGCCTTACGTACTTTCATATTGTGTAACCATTACCAGCACCCATCTCCGGAACTATTTTCATCTTGCAAAACTGAAACGCTATCCCCGTTAAACAGTGACTTCTATTCCTCCTTCCCTCAGTCCCTAGGAGCCACCGCTGTACTTCCTGTCTCTTTGATACTTCCAGGCACTTAATATAGGTGGAGTAATTCAGTATTTGTACTTTCGTGACTAGCTATTTCACTTAGCACGGTGTCTTCAAGTTATATCCACGTTTGAACATGTCAGAATGTCCTCCCTTTTAAAGGCTGAATAATATTCCATTGCATAGACATAGGACATTTTGTTTATCCCCTCATCCATTGATGGACACTTAGGTTCTTCCACTTTCTTGGCAATTGTATATAATGATGTTATGAATATAGGATATATGTTCAAGTCCTTGTTTTCAATTCTTTTGGTAGTATATCCAGAAGTGGGATTGCTGGATCACATGGTAATTCTATTATTAATTCTTTTAGGAACCATCCGACTGTTTTCTATAATAGCTATACCTTTTACATTTGTACCAACAGTGCACAATTGTTCCAATTTCTCTACTTCTTCACAAACATTTGTAATTTTCTGTTCTTTTGATAGTAGACATCCTAATAAGTGTGAGATGGTGTGTCATTGTGGTTTTGATTTTAATTTCCCTAATGATAATGACATGGAGCATCTTTTCATGTGCTTACTGGCTATATGTATATCTTCTCTGAAGAAATGTCTACTCAAGTCCTTTGCCAATGTTTAAATCTAGTTTTTCCTTGTTGTTGTTGTTGAGTCCTTTATATATTCTGAATCTTAATCCCTTATCAGATATAAGATTTGTTGACTAACCTTTTTAATTTTCTCTTTTTTTGTATTTTATTTTTAGTGATTTTTGTATTTAGAAGAGAGTATATTGAAGGGTGAATTCACTGACTCATTTTGTCCAGAAGTTCCTACTACTTTTTTTCATTAAAAAAAAATATGTGTTTGCTTATATTTTATAATTACAATGACTTTTAATAAAATAGCAAAAAGACTGTACATAAATGCCAAACAGTATTAAGAGTGCATTTAATGATGAGTGATTTTTCTACTTACCTGTATTTTTTATATAAAAATGAGAATGAATTTCTATGACAATGACACAAATAGTCATTACTTCAAAAATAAGCATTTTTTTAATATGAAAGGAAAAATGAGATGGACAGGACAAAAGCTAAAATAGATTTCCTGGGTCGCAGGACTGTTTTTATTGCAGGTTTTGTTTTTTTGTTTTGTCTTAGTGTATTATTTTTGTCAGATGGGAGAGCAATGAATGTGTTTCTAAGTAAAGGAGAAAGAACAGAGAGACAGGGTGAAGGAGTGGGAGGGACAAGGCAATGGCAGCCAACTGCTGGAGCCCGGCTATTTAGGAAACGCAAGGTGAGAACCCAGAGCATCCACATGGGGGTTGGCCTTGGTCAGGAGGAAACACAGGGCCAACCTGGGAGAGTGTATATGTAAGCCTGGAGGATGGGAGGCATTAGAGCTGAGAGATGGCTTCTGCTTTTTCTAAATGGGAGAAATGTCATCTGTTCAGAGAGGGTGTGGGAGGATTAAGCAGGCCCACGGAGGTAATTTTGACAGACACAGTGTGAGTGGGAGAGTGAGAGGACCAAGGGCTAGGGGAAAGGTATTGCAGAGTGGCATTTATGTGGCAGCAGTGGGCGATCATGCCTTTGTTCTGGCGGCAACCCACCTGGCTGCCACATGCAGGAGCATACACAATGCATAGTTGAATTAATCCGGGTGAAGACAAAGGGGTCTGAGAATTCTGTCAAGAGCATAGCAGAATTGAAGAACCACTGGATCTGTCTAGGCTGAATATGGAAGTAGAGAGCTGATAAATTGGGTCAAGAGAGTGGGTTTGTGGGATCAGAGCTCTCCGTGGGAGGCAGGAAGTAATGAGGTCAGAATGAAGGAGAGAAGAACTGGAGAACAGTGGTCAGAGAGAAAGAGAGAGAGGAATTTTATCAGAGTTGGATAAGTATTCTGAAATACTAAATCTTTCCAATGTAAGAATTAGAAATATCATTGTTAGATTTTATAGAATTATCATCTTTGCTTGTTTCATGAAGCTTCTGTAGAACAATATTAATTTCTTTCTTTTCAGAGACTTCTGTGTTTTGAATTGACCAAATTAAGAAGTAGCTATTTATTTTCTGTCTGGTAATGAAAGTTGGAATATACTAAATCCTATACTGCGCCCCGCCCCCACCCCACATCTCTGAGATGAGCATCCCTTGTGCCTCAGATCTCAGAAATCTTATATCCTGGTTCTTCTAAGAATGGGCAACAGATTAGACCAGGGGAGTAAGAAAGCTGGCTGGCTTCATTTCATTTCGTTACATTTGTGTATCCCACGAGGATGCCGACTGAAGAGGGAAAACATATTGTAATGGTAGCTGATTACGCTGCACAGTTCAACTCACAGCAGGATTTTCTTTTGAGATGATTAAAATGCCTGTGATGAGCCAGGAGATTAAAAAAAATTAAACAAAAAATCTTTTAATCAAAGTACTTAAGACATCTTTCACAAGGGAGAAAAAGGAGACTAATTTACTGAAATCAAAATAATTCCTTGTTTCACAAAAATTCTTATCTGGAAGCAGTCAACACCTCTTTCCACAGTGCCCTGGACTTGTCTCATTCTCTTCTTTCCGAGTAACTGCATGGTCTCATCTCCTCTTTCTGAAGGTTGGCTTAATCTCATTTTTCTGGGATGGGCTTTGTCTTAGGAATCTAATAGGTAAGAATAAGAAAACAAAAACCGAGGACTCACACACATAAATGATTCAATGTTACTGTCTTGGGAGTTTGATTATAGAATCATAGGTTTTGAATCCTTTTGGGGATTTTCCTGATCAAAAGGGCCGAGGAGAAAGACCACTGATTTTAGATTTAGAACTACATTTGAGTATCGCCTTACAGTTTAGCTTGTATGAACTGCAACCAAATTACTTAAACTCTGAGTCTTAGCTCGTCATCTCTAAAATGGGCACAATATTTGTCTAACTCACTTCACAGGGTCATTGTCCCAAAGCATGTAAACGAAGCATGTAACCATGAAGTATAGTATGAACATGTTATTATCGTCACCATCATTTTGCATGTGACAAAGCCAAGACTAGTCAGAAAGGTTAAGTATTTTCCCTAAGGATACAAAATTTGTTTGTAATAGAACAGAAAATAAAAGCTGAGTGTCCAAATTCTTAGTTTTAATTATTTTCCATCAACTCTTTCTGGAGAGTCAATGTGTCTGAGAAGTTTTCTTCTCTCATTTTGTGTGATGGGGTTTCACTGACCAGTAAATAGGCAACATTTGAAATCGTGTCTTCCTACTTTACAGTTTTAGACTTGGGCTGGAGGTACCTGTTAACTTCCTGAATTCAGAGGAAAGACACAGAGTTCATCGGTGTATTTTCCCTTTTCAGACTACGTATTTGCTCACAGGAGCCGAACTGCCTTTCTCAGGATGGGACATGTTTTGTATCTGGGGGATTCACCTCCACTATGGCTTCTCCACTACAATAGTTGGTGGTAGCAGATATGTAGTTCGTCACACAGTTTGATTGTGTATCTCCAACATACCCAACACAATTTTTAATCTGAAAAGTCATCACAGGTAGGGTCTTCTAGTACATCTCCTTGAGGTTAAGGCATTGGATTGAAACAAAGTGTCCTTTTTCCCAGATGAGCAAGATAATGTGCTCTCTACAGGATATTCTGGGCTCTCCTGGGCTTGTTAAACTGGAGGAGAATTAATGGGACAAGGAAACCTGTGCCAGAGAGCCTTGGGACCAGAGGGAGGAGACTTACTGCATGCGGAGACAAAGTGAAAATGCGTTCCGTAGACACAAAGTGGGCGGGACTGAAGGTGAGGCTGGCAGAACAGACCACATTTCAGCTGTGAAATTCTTGTTGCCATTTTAGATTTCTGTCAGCTTGTTTCCTTTTTAAAGCAAAAGCTGGAGGGTATCAAACGGGAAATAAAGGGCTGCATTGGAGAAAGTGTAGTTTCAGAATCAAAGGTATGTAGTGATTGATATGTCGAATGAAGTGAAGGGTCAAGTACAATTTGTTGAACCTGACAAAACCAAGTGATTTTTAACCTAGTCAGAAACAAAGCCAGGAAAAGAAACATTTTGAGAGATATCACACCTTTTTCAAACATCTACCTACAAGATTGCTGCATTGAGGGCCATGCCAAGAAGGAGTAATATTTACAGACATTTTGGAAACACCTGAAGCAGAAAACTTCTGTCAAATTAATGAGGGAAGTTGACAGGCATTAAGGGTAACAAAGAGAGGGAAATGCTGACTATGTCTGCTGAAAGTGTGTGTGTGTGTGTGTGTGTGTGTGTGCGCGTGTGTGTGTGTGTGATGTATAGGAAATAAGCAACCTGCAGGAGAAACACCAGTTCTCTTTTCCTTCACTACAGCAGGTGTGTGGGGAAGGGTGGGGGGTGGGGCAGAGAATGCCTTGATTTGACCACAGTGATGGAGTGGAGAGTTCTTGGACTTTAGAGCCTGAGCAACCTTGGTTTAAATCTCAGTTCTGCTTTTTGCTGGCAGGTGTGAAGCCTGTAAAGCATAAAGTATCATTTGGGACCACCCGCAGCTAAAAACACAGAACACCCCAACCAACATGGCTTAAGTAGTAAAGACATTTAATCCTATCAGAGAAAAAGAAGTCTGGAGGTAAGTTACTGCAGTAGTGATACAGCAGCTGGACAATGCCTTCAAGGGTCCAGCATTTTTCTTTTTTTCTTGCTATCTTCAGTATATTGGGCCTTCATTATCAGGCTGGTTTAGTTATGGCCCCAAGATGGTCACCTGAGCTCAAAAATAATGCCTCCCATAATCATAGCCATAGCAGAAAGGCAACACATGGGGGTCAATAGGAATCTCTTCTCACAAGATTTTATTTTTTATGTGGGAAGAAACTCTTTCCCAAAAAGTTGTCCGACTTTCTTCTCCTTATGTCCCATAGGCCAGTATTGGGTCATACGTGATTCCATCAACCAAAGATTTAGTGTGATAATAAGGTTAAGACCTATCTTCTCTGCTGAGAATTGCTAGCAACTAACTATCTGCTATAGGTGATATCTATCATACAGGGCAGTGGTCATCATTAGAGGTAATATGTAGACACTGTTACTACCTTGCTTGGCTCATCTCCGGCACATGTTAAACGATCACTATGATTATAATTGTTTTGGATTATTAGCACATTTTCTACAGTCTTTTGTTTTCCTGTGAACATTTGAATATAGTTGTAATCAGTATATAAAACTTTGGACCTTACTTTTATTTCATTATAGCTATAGTATAAGCATTTCTCAGTGTTCCTACAGAGTCCCAATAATACCACTTTTAAAATTTAACCAAGGAGGTAAAAGACATATACACTGAAACTGAAAGACATTAATGAAAGAAACTGAAGACACAAATAAATAGAAGCTATTTCATTGTCATGGATAGGAAGAATTAATGGTGTTAAAATGTCTACATTACCCAAAACAATTTACAGATTCAGTCCAATCCCTATCAAAATTCCAATGGCATTTTTCACAGAATTGGAATAAACAACTCTAAAATTTGTATGGAACCACAAAAGACCCCAAATAGCCAAGGCAATCTTGAGAAAGAAGAACAAAGTTGGAGATATCATGCTCTCTGCTTTCAAACTATATTACAAAGCTATAATAATAGGAACAGTGTGGTATTGACATAAAAAGCAGACACATAGACCAATAAAACAGCGAGCCCAGAAATAAACCCACATATATAAGGGCAATTAAATTATGGCAAAGGAGTCAAAAATATACAATGGGTAAAGGGCAGTCTCTTTAATAAAGAGTGTTGGGAAAACTGGACAGCCACATGCAAAAGAATGAAACCTGGCCACTATCTTACATAATACACAAAAATCAACTTAAAATGATGGATTAAAGACTTGAATGTAAAACCTGAAACAACAAAGCTCCTAGAAGAAAACATAAGCAGTAAGCTCCTTGACATTGGTCTTGGTATTAAATTTTTGGATCTGATCCACAAGCAAAGGCAACAAAAGAAAAAGAAACAAGTAGGACTATATCACACTAAAAAGCTTCTGTACAGCAATGAAAACCATCAAGAAAATGAAAAGACAACCTACTGAATGAGAGAAAATACTTGTAAATCAGATATCAAATGAAGGGTTAATATCCAAAACATATAAGAAATTCAAACAACTCAATAGTAAAAAAAATCTGAGTAAACAATGGATAAAGATGTAATAATAGCCAATAGGCACGTGAAAAGATGTTCAATATCACTAACTTTACGGAAAATGTAGATTAAAACCACAATGAGATATCACCTCACATCTGTTAGAGTGAAAACTGGTGCAGCCACTATGGAAAAGAGTATGAAGGTTCCTCAAAAATGAAAATAGGACTATCATATGATCCAGATATTCCACTTCTGTATATTCATCCAAAAAATGAAAATGCTAATCTGAAAAGATAAATGTAATTCCATGTTCATTGCAGCATTACTTACAATAGCCAGGATATGGAAGCAACCTGAACATTCATTGATAGATGAATGGATAAAGACAATGTGGTGAGTATATACAAGTCGTGTCTGGAAGAAGTCCAACCATTGTTAATATAACAAGGACGGTTTGTTGCAACATCGATGTAACCTGGCAGCCATGAAGAGTGGACTGGAATGTGCATGCATGAATAATGATGACTTCACTGTACTAGTCAGTGGGAGCAGTAGACATCATTGAGCATGTGTACTGTGTGGCCATCACATTCCAAATGACTGAGCGAGTAGACCAATGAATCTGCATCACATTTTGCATTAAGCTTGAACATTCCTCTGTGGAAACTATTCAGATGATCCAGAAGGATGTAGCTATAGGCAACTGGTGATTGGCAGCTTCATCACAACAAAGCACCCGCTCACACATCATGTCTCATGCAGTTTTTTAGTGAAACATCAAATTACCCAGGTGACTCAGCCCCCTTACAGCCTAGATTTGGCACCTCATGACTTCTGGCTTTTCCCAAAACTAAAAACACCTTTAATTGAAAGAGAAGAGATTTCAGACCGTCAATGAGATTCAGGAAAATATATGGGGCAGCTGATGGTGATTGGGAGAACTATGTGAGGTCCCAAGGTGCCTACTTTGAAGGGGACTGAGTTGTCATTATCCTATGTACAATGTTTCTTACGTCTTGTATCTTTTCCAATAAATGTTTCTATTTTTCATAGTACATGGCTGGATACCCTCTGGACAGACTTCACCTACACAATGGAATATTACACAGCCATAAAAAGAAGGAAATCCTGCTATTTGTGACATGGATGGCTCCTGATGGTGTTATGCTAAGTGAAATAAGTCAGAGAAATAAAAATACCATATGATTTCATTTTTATGTGGAATCTAAAGAACAAAACAAATGAGCAAAAAAAACCCAAACCAAACCAAAGTCATAGATACAGAGGACAGATTAGTGATTATCAGAAGGGAAGGAGGATGGGCAAAATGAGTGAAGGGGGTCAGTTGTATGGTGTTGGATGGTAGTTAGACTTATTGCGGAAATGACTTTGTAGTGTCTACAAAGATCAAATTAATATATTATATACCTGAGCTAATATAATGTTATATACAAATTTTACCTCAATAATAAACAATATGAATACAGGAAGAAAATATCACTTATGCATATTGCTTAGAATGATCCATAATTAATATTAATCTAAATCAAATAATAAAAGGTATTTGCCAGACGTCCAGCCAAGACGGAATTGCAGGTAGATACACTTTGCTTCCTCACACAACCAAAAGAAGGACAACAACAAATTTAAAAACAAAAACAACCAGAACTGCTAGAAAATTGAACTGTATGAAAGTCTGACAACCAAGGAGTTAAAGAAGAAACATTCATCCAGATTGGTAGGAGGGGCTAAGATGGGCAGCGGGGAGGAGAGGACATGCAGCAAGGCAGCAGCTGGTGAACCAGGTGGGTGAGGCGACAGCTGGCAGACCAAGCTTTCCCACATTTGCATGCAGATAAACCAGGAGGAACAACTTGGGAGCAAGAGAGACCATGCAACCCAGGAAACTAAAGCCTCCAAACCTCTGGCTATAAAAACCTGTGGGGCTTGCGGTGGCAGGAGAAACCCCCAGCCTCACAAAACAATTTGTTGGAGGGACCCCCAGGGTCCCAGAATGTACACAAGCCCACCCACCCAGGAATCAGCACCAGAAGGGCCCAATTTGGTTGTGGGTAGTGAGGAAAATGACTGAAAGCCAGCTGGTTGAGAGCTGAACAAGCTGCATTGTTCCCTCTCAGACCCCTTCCCCACATACAGCACCAAAACACAGCAATGTGGGTTGCCCTGCCCTGGTGAATACCTAAGCCTCCACCCCTTACTATGTAACAAGTACACTGAGACAAAAAAATATGGCCCAAATGAAAGAACAGATCAAACTCCAGAAGAAGAACTAAGCAACGAGGAGATAGCCAACCTATCAGATGCAGAGTTCAAAACACTGGTAGTCAGGATGCTCACAGAATTGATTGAGTATGGTTGCAAAATAAAGGAAGAAGTGAAGGCTATGCAAAGTGAAATAAAGAAAAATATACAGGGAACCAACAATAAAGGGAAGAAAACTGGGATTCCAATGATTTGGAACAGAAAGAAGAAATAAACATTCAACCAGACAGAATTCAAAAAAATGAAGAGAGGCTTGGGAACCTCTGGGAAAACTGTAAACATTCCAATATCCAAATCATAGGGGTGCCAGAAGGAGAAGAGAAAGGGTAAGGAATTGAAAACTTATTTGAAAAAATAATGAAGGAAAACTTCCCCAATCTGACAAAAGAAATAGACTTCCAGGAAGTCCAGGGAGCTCAGAGAGTCCCAAAGAAGTTGAACCCAAGGAGGAACACACTAAGACACATCATCATGAAGTTACCCAAGTTTAAAGATAAGGAGAGAATCTTAAAAGCAGCAAGAGAAAAGGAGACAGTTATCTATAATAGAGTTTCCATAAGACTATTGGCTGATTTCTCAAAAGAAACCTTACAGGCAAGAAGGGACTGGAAAGGAGTATTTCAAGTCATGAAATGCAAGGACCTACATCCAAAATTACTCTATCCAGAAAAGCTATAATTTAGAATGGAAGGGCAGATAAAGTGCTTCTCAGATAACATAAAGTTAAAGGAGTTCATCATCACCAAGCTCTTATTACATGAAATGTTAAAGGGACTTAGAAAAAGAAGAAGATCAAAATTATAAACAGTAAAATGACAACAAAGTCACAACTATGAATAACTGAATCTAAAAAAACAAAAACAAAAACAAAAACAAACTAAGTGAACAACTAGAACATAAACAGAACCACAGAAATGGAGATCCCATCAGTGGGGAGTTGGAGGGGGAAGAATGGGGGAAAAGGTACAGGATATAAAAAACATAATTGGTAGGTACAAAATAGACAGGGAGGAGGTTAAGATTAGTATAAGAAATGGAGAAGCTAAAGAACTTATATGTAGGACTCATGAACATGAGCAAAGGGTGGGGGGTGTTTTTCTCCCTCTTTCTCTCTCTCTTCTCCTCTCTCTAAAAAAATAAATAAATAAAATCTTAAAACAAAACAAAAGCAAAACAAAGAATACTAAAAAAAAAGTATTTACTATAATAATTTCTAAGCAATGCATATATTTAATCATTTTAGCTTGAGGCTATCAATTAGATAATAAATTAATAAATTCTTTAAAAGTCCTGCTGGATGTTTCTTATTTAAAACATTGTAGTGCCCCATGTCTGGGGCACATTATAGCCATGTGGTGAGGCACTCCAGGATATGTGAGGCCATTTAGTAATCCTGGTCTGCATTCCCAGAGTTTAACACCCTGAAGCTGTAGTTTAGACCTATTTCAGAAAAGGAGATTGTGTTAACATAAACCCTTGGGTAATCTGGAAGGTCCCAGAGAGACTGGTTTGATTCTGGGTTCATTAGGCAGCTGGCCGAGAATAGTGCAGAGGCTGATCCATTCATTATTTCTTTTCCCTGTGGGAGCCATAGCCTGAGGGGAGCTGAAGAGACTCAGGTCGTCAGGAAACTGATTGGGGGAGGGCACTGCCTGAATCTTTTGGCATATAACTAATTGACCATGATCAATAGCTCTGAGCCAGCCAGGTACTTCCAACTATTCAGTGAGGAAATATACACCAAGCTATAACTCCATGCCTGGCACATAGTAAGCACCATTATAATGATGATGATAACCAAGCCATTGGGTTTTTCCGGTGACTTTGACTTTCAACTTCTGGTAGCAAGGAGTCAAACCGGAGTTATGTTGTGTTCTCTGCTGGAACAGGTCTGGGGTGCCCTGTCCTTGTCTCAGTGAGGAACTGAGAAGACAGCTGGGGAAGCTGTGGGAAGAGAACCAGGCACTTGAGTGTGGTGCAGGAGCAGTGCTTCCCAAGGACGTAAATTGTAGTTCCGTGTGTTTGGGGGAAAGCATCTCATACAACCTAACTCTCTTTTCCCATGGTGCTAGTTAAATAAACTGTTACAGTGAATGGAATAGCAGCTGGTAGGTGGAAAGAATGAGGGAGATTTTTGTGTACTGACTCGGAATATCTGTAGGATATGGTCTCAAGTAAAATAAGCAAATTTTAAGCAAAATGTAAAGTAAGATAATTATTTATGAAAAAAATTGAGTACAAGAAAAAACACCCAATTCAGTCTTTTTTAAAAAAATTATTTGTTTTTCAAATTTCCTCTCTTCTCCCTTCTTCCCAAGGTGATGATTGGGTGTATAGAGGCACTTACCAGGTTCTTGTGGTGAGGAAGGACCACTCTTGAGTCCTTGTTGGTCTATGTAGAGATAATATCCCTTATTTTTCTGGCCACTGCTCATCCTAACTGGCATCCTGGCCAGACTCGACAGCTGGTGAACTCTTGATCTTTCCTTCCTGCTTACATAGTGCCTTATGGTCTCCTGGTGTGTTGAGTTCTGAATGTCCCCTTGAAGTCTGGCTGGCACTCCTAATTGGTCCCCAATCAGGGATAGCTACTCTTCCTCTCCAAGCTACAGGGTCACTTGGCCCTGTAAAGACAGCTACCATATGCTTGCCAGCCAGCACCATTTACTTTTCCTGGGCAAATGAAAACTTCTGAATTTTTGAGGTAGCTGCCATATCCCACGGCAGCAGAGGGAGACCCTGAACTCAGCACTTCCTTTGGCTTCAACCACACTGCAGCCATAAGGGGGTTTCCTTTCGGAATCCGGTTTCAGGAAGTGGGAAAGTTTCCTCATGCTCTGCCCTCAGCTTCCTTCACAAGCTAGTACATCTATTTCTCTAGGATTTTTACTAGGAGTGGAATGGTCATTATACACATTTCTACCACCTGTTTTCCTATAGCCATACCTTTCTCCTTTTTACAATCCTTTGTCAAGAAGCAACCGACTTTCTACTTTCTCTATATTATGAGCTTGCTTAGTAAAGCATGTAGAAAGCTCATGATCTAGGGCACCAAGGTTGAACACTAACAGAGGTTAAGAAAATTTTAAAATTCTTTTCTTTGACAACAATAAAGCCTGGCATTAAGACTACCGTATTTCAGCAATTTGAAAATGCCATGATGCACTATTATTTCATATTCCATTAAGACCATGGCACAATGCCTTAATAATAGTTCTGTGGAAGGCATGAATTGATTGTTCCAGTCTCTTACTGAAGTGAAATCTCTTTTATCTGCTCTGGGGGACTTGAATTCTCTTGCCTTTAATCACAATGGGTGGCAAGTGATGGGCACTCCTTTAGCAAGTATGTAAGCAAAAATAATGTGACATTGTCTTGATGACATGAGAGTATCCTCCTTTTATAGATCCATTAGAGCACTTTGTTGTTTTGCAACAAAGTAGGAATTGCAATAATTTATCCAGCTAAAGTATTTGTTTTCCTTATATCAAATTTAGATTCCATTTCTCTGTTTCTGTGCCTTTCTGTATATGCAGTTATTTTTTTATTCAATGACAAATCATTGTGTAATGTTTTTGAATACAACTGAAGCTTCAATTAAACTCAACCTGGCAGAGGATGATGCGACTCGGGGAGCAAGTTGGCCAGGAGTTGAGTCTTCAGGTTCTCTTGATGGTGGCCACTGGTAGCAAAGGCCAGACTGCGGCATCCTACCTGGCTTATTGGGAAGTAGAAATCCTGGCCGTTAGCACCTCTAAAAAAGCCAAAGGAGAGAAGAGGAAAGCCAAAGGCATTCACGTGGTAGCTGCCTGAGCCACACTTCTGTCTCCCTATAAGGCTCAGCCTGAGTGCCCTATCCACAACAAACCTTTCCCTGATCCAGTAGAGCAGGGATGTCAAACTCATTTTCACCGGGGACCACATCAGCCTCGCAGTTGCCTTCAAAGGGCCAAATGTAACTTTAGAACTGTATAAATGTAACTACTCCTTAACAGTTAAGTGAGAGCTTGGGGCTGCCGCCAGGTAGAAACAAGGTACCAGGCTGGATAAAACAAGGTGGAGGGCCGGGTTTGGCCTGCCGGCCTTGTGCTTGCCACCTGTGCAATAGAGATTAGGTTAAGTCTTCTGTTAAGTTCTTTTCTATTGTAGCACTTATCGTAGTTAAAAAAGAATGACTAGTTTAACTATATATCTTTTTACTAGAAAGGAACCTTCACAAGGATCTGTCTTGTTCATCATTGGATCTTTCTGCCTAGCACAGTGCCTGGTATGCAGTAGGCATTCAGTATATATGCACTGAAAAGAAGGAAGAAAGAAAAAGGAAAGAAAATAATGTAATTATTAGAGTTTCCAACAAATAATTGATTGAAGGTAGAGAATGTGATGTCTTAGATTCTGGAGTCCTGCAACAGCAGGGAAGGACTAGAATCTTTGTCTGGTGGTTTTCAGATGCTGTGTCCAGATGAGGAATGAGAATCCTTCACACTTTCTAATGGTGTATCTGTACTGGGACAGATGGGCTGGTCCCTACCACCCATTAGTGTGTCTAGAGGTCCTTTTTGTTGGGATGAGGGAATTAGGAGGTGCAGCCTTGGCTTTGGCAGCAGTGTGCTTAAACACTTGCCCTATTTCCAGGGAGGGTGAATTGTTGATGTCTTGATGCATTACACCAGTCTAAACAGATATCCAAAACAAGTACACACACAAGTGCAAGTTCTTCACATAGTCTTAATACTTTAAGCTTATCAAATCAATCAATAAGAATAAGAACTCTGCCAAAATTCTTACTTAACTGTGGTAAGCAGAATAATGGCCATGTTCTAATCTCCAGAACCTGTGAGTATGTTACCTAATATGGAAAATGGGACTTTGCAGATGTAATTAGGGCTAAGGCCTTGAGATGGGAGATTATTCTGGATTATCCAGGTGGACCCAATGTAGTCACCTGGGTCTTTAAAAGAGAAGAACCTGTCCTGGCTGTGGTCAGGAGACACAAGTGCAGGAGAGTGGTCAGAGAGATGACATTGCTGGCTCTAAAGACAGAGAAGAGATGAGGCAGAATTGCGGACAGTTTTTAGAAGGTGGAAAAGACAAAGGAAGGATTACTCCGTGCAGCCTGCAGAAAGAAAGGTACCCTTGTCGACACCTTGATGTTAGCCCGGTGAGACCTGTGTTGACTTCTAACCTACAAACCCATAAGGTAGTAAAGTTGTGTTATTTAGCCACCAGTTTTCAGTAATTTATTATAGCAGTAATAGAATACAAATACAATAATGATCTATAATTAATCATTTCATTCTAAGGTACTCTATAAAGACATACATGCTTCAACATTCTTGTATGTGCTGCATCTCTCTTGTTAAAGACAAACAATTCTAAAAGGGTCATTCAAGAGCTAACTCCTAGACTTGGTAAAATCTGGATGCTCAGGGAAGTTACCATCCCCAAAAGCTCCCCTTCACCAACAGGGAATGGGAATGGGTAGATTAAAGCCCCAATTTTCTTGTCCCTTGCTGGGGTATTTTGAGGCATGTTTCACATGGTTTCTCAGAGGCTCCCTGGTGGGGTTGAGCCCCAGTTACCCACAGCAGTGAGCCTTCCCGTTTTTCCAATTCCCTCTCTTAAGTGTTAAGTAGAATTAGGCAGAACTGGGAGCTGAGACTGGGGGCCGCGAGGGAAGGACAGAGAACCACACACTAGAATGCTACATTTTGAAAGGCCAGGCATCTCCTGATCTAGGGAGACTCATGAGTAACCCCAGGGGAGAGGCTTTTCTAAGTAATCTTGGGGATGGCAATGCTTTTTTTTGCCAGGAGGTACTTGACTAGGGTCTTCAACCATGGTAAGCGTGGACACTAGCAGCACGCCCAGGCTATGACCTTTGCCTATGAGCAGGCAGAGGGTCCCTTACTTACATACTCTGGGAGTCAACTGGTAGAGAAAAGGAGGAAGAGCCTTCCAGGCAGAGTGAATAGTATTTGCAAAGGCACGGAGGCCAGACATGACTGGGGAAGACTTTAGTTCTGTTTGTCTGGAAAAGGAGGTTTAGGATGAGGAGTGGAAAATAAAGCTGGAAAATCCATGCTAAAAATGTTTACAATAACTGCAGTTTACTGAGTATTCACTACGTACA
Source organism: Macrotus californicus (assembly GCA_007922815.1). Taxonomy (NCBI): domain Eukaryota; kingdom Metazoa; phylum Chordata; class Mammalia; order Chiroptera; family Phyllostomidae; genus Macrotus; species Macrotus californicus. The sequence continues at coordinate 24,900 of VMDR010009700.1, forward strand.
GGTACTGGGGGGCAAGGACTTTAAGGGTGATTGCATTTGTTCTTCGGACACACTGTCGTCATTTTCTTTTTGCTTTTAAATCTGTCCCTCCCCTACCCTGGCTCTGCTCAGTACCATAAGAGACCCAGGTTTCATTGCCAACTGGTCACCAGTGAAATTGATTAAAAAAAAGACACTAGTGTGGGAATGAAAAGAAGGAGAGGGGAGAAGTCAGGGCATTTCTTCTTCTCCCTTTCTCTCATCTTTATAGCAGCTGCAGCTCCTCTCTGGCCCCTGCTCCCCTGTTCTGCTTGCTGGTCCAACTCCTGCTGGGGAGGCTCACCAGGGTCTTGCCAGGTGGGCCTGGATCCTACATTCCAGAACTATGTCCCTCCAGTCCTGGGAGCAATTTACTATTGTTACAAACGTCTGGGTTGCCTTACTGTCCTCTGTTTGACTTCTCAGCCTCTCTGTCACCTATTTGCCCCATGTGCCGTATTAAATATACCGTTTGAAATACTAGCGTGGTGTCTGTTTTCCTGAATGGATCCTGACTGACATACCTTCCAAAGGAGGCAGGCACTATTTGGAGTCCATTATAGGGCTGAGGAGGCTAAGGCTAAGGAAGGTTAACTGATAAGCTTTGGGTCTCACCATTAGTGAGTGGGGCAGGCTGTAATATGACTTTGGATCCCAGGAACTGGGTTTGATTCCGCAGGAAGTAGAGATCAACCAAGGCTTTACTAAGAAGAGTGACATAATCAGAACTGCATTTTAGAAAGGACACTGGCAGGATCCTCTTCCAAATTAACGTGCTTGCTTATCTCAACGAAACTACCTAGTTTCCATACAGATCTAAGTTGCAAAAAAGGCACAAAATATCTTGATTGATACTGTCTTTCTGTTCCTTTGATTCTCTTAATTGTGTGCTATATTTTCCCACAGATTTAGCTAAGAATCATTTCATAATAAGAAGTCTTCTATGCATCAAACCCAACTATTACCACCTGACCAGTCCAAGTCTTTTCATTAACAGACTGTTTTCAAGTCCCTGTAGGTTCTGGAATAGTCTGTATATGCTTCTTTCCTCATGGTTCTTTGGGCCAAAGAGTGCACCAAATGTACAAAATGAATCGACAAGATGTAAATTATTCAAATGCATATAAGACTTACTCTACACATTTACACAAAGAGGCAAAATTAGGTTTTAATACCTATTTATTTCTTGCAGGGGCATCTGAGTTATCAATAAGCTTAACTGTAAAGATTTAGGCTGTATTTGCCAATCCAAATGTATTTTCCCATGGACACATTGTTCTTTGATATGTTTAGGTTCAGCAAATTTAAAATGTCTCGATGCAATAAAGTCCCTACATATTAATATTCCATAGTCTTTTTTAATCTATTTGGATAAAACTAGACTCATGCAACTTACAGGCTGCCTTTTCAATTCTAGCCCTTTCTTTTATATCCCCCACCTCTTTTCTAGCTTTCTGCTTTTCTAACCTGGCATAGGATTGTACCAAAATATATTTGGTAATGATCAATGGGCAAAATAGTGAAAATGAAAAAAAATCCACAATCTTTCAATGCCCATTGGAATGAAAATTCACTCTTGCATTTTACATTTTTGGTGAAGGGTCTTGTGAGCCCATGAGATACTGCATGTATAGTGATTAGGAGCATGGATTCTGGAGCCTAAGTATGAATCCAGACCACCTATTGCTAGCAATTTCTAATTTGACCTTGTGTAAATGACTTAACTGCTCTGTCTCAGTTCCATCACATGTAAAATGGAGATAAGAACAATATGTACATCATAGGGTTGTTAAGAACATGAAATGAGTTAACAGGTGTGAAGCATTTAATAGCGCTGTATCAGGCATTTAAGCAGCATTGGTGTGAATTATAGCGTGAATCAGCTCATGGTTTGGCACAGAACATTTTTATTCCCACCATAACAAGTCAACAAAAGTAGGAGTATTAATATATTTTTTGAAGGCATAATGGTATGAAATACATTGCCCAAGCTCCAACTGGTAACATTAGTGTATTTAAGCTTTACTTAGAGAATATCAACATTATTCATTCTTCCCTGTACTTGGAATGGGAGTCCTTGCACTCCAAGGTACTGGTGGTTGTTAATGCTAGGAAGGCAAGTCTTCAAATTTAGGTTGGAAAGGGTCAGACAATACTGTAGGAGTTGGGGGAGGAGCGCTGGTTTACCCTCGGTGGGAAACTTCCTCCTGGGCTGATTTCTTGGTGGTCCCATTTCTTTCCTCACTGTGGCATCAAAGACAGGGCACACATTCACTTTTGGAATTTCTAAATTGAAGAATACATGCTGATAATAGAAGAAAAGCAGCAAATTAAATGCAGAATGTGGGGCTCCGCTCTCACGCTTCCTTGCTTGTCATTCCCTCCTCCCTTCATGGCCACTGTGGATGCTCTGAATTCTGTCCTTCTGTCCTTTCAGGTGTGAATTTTCTATTGGAGTTTTACCCAGCTTGCTGAGGTCTGACTGGCACCTTTCTTCCAGCTAGAAATTGTAAAAATAGGGAACTCACTCACTTCCAGTCCCTTCTTCTAAGTGTTGACTTCCCTTTAGAATGTGCCTGGTTTTGGTTACTCTCCAGTGTCCGTAGAGAGTTTTTTTTCATAATTTGTGTAGAGTTGTTAATTCTGGAATCATTAGTGTGATAGAAATTTACTTGGCCATTAATAGAAATGGAACCTCTGTATTTGAACTACAATTAAAAATTCATTCACTGAGTTCTTAATTTCATTTATTGTAATTTTTAGTTTTAGAATTTCCCAGTTCTTTGAAAATTGTTGACTTTAACTGTTAAATTTCTCACTTTTGTGTTTTAACTTCCTAAATATGTTGACATAATTATTTTAAAGTTTGTATTTCATACTCCTCTTTATCTGGATCCACTGTGGGGCTCTGTTTTGTTTTTTTTTTTAATGAAATTACAATTTCACCAGCCATGAAAAGGAGATAAGTTCATTTCTTGAGCTGACTCTTCCTGTTAGCTATAGCCCATTTCTTTCTTCCCTTTGCCACAATACTTTTGAAAGTGTTGTTTACTCTTACTTTTTCCTAATTATCTTCATCCATTTTTTCCCTCTCGCTCAGTCTGAGCTGTCCTTCTTTCTTAGCCCCCCCAGATACTGTTCTGTGAGCCGTTAGTGGTCTCTGCATGGCTAAATCCAACGGTTGCAGTCAGTCCTCATCTTGTTTGACCTGTCAACTGATTATTCGCTCCTCCTGGATAAATTTTCTTTACTTGGCCACCAGAACACAGAACAGTCACTAACTGCTTTCTCTCTTTCTCCTTTATTCCTTTTCCATTGTCTTTTCCTTTTCATTTTTTCCTCCCTTCCTCCCTTTCTATCTGGAGCTGACTCAGTACTAAATTCTTTTTTAGTTTGATTTTTATTGTTTTTTCCACTAAATTCTTGATCTTCTCTATTTTTAGCTGCACTTCCTCCCTTGATGATCTCCACCTGTCTCATAGTTTTAAGTTCCACCTGTGTATTATAACCTCAAAATTTATATCTACTGCCCAGATCTCTCTTCCAAATTTTAGACTCATCTATTCAACTCTCTACTTGATTATAAAACAGACACCTTAAACTTTAAATGTCTGAAGCTGAGCTTCTCACTTTCATAGTTAATTAAATTATAATTTTCCTAGTTAATTATTTTTTAAAAGAGCTTTATTAAGATATAATTTATAGCCCTGGTTGGTATGGCTCAGTGGATTGAGCACTGGCCTGCGAACCAAAGGGTCATTGGTTTGATTCCCAGTGAGGGCACATGCCTGGGATGCAGGCCAGGTTCCCTGGTGTGGGGTGCACAAGAGGCAACCACACATTGATGTTTCTCTACCCCTCTTTCTGACCTCCCTTCCTTTCTGTCTAAAAGTAAATAAAATCTTATAAAAAATAATAAAAAGATATAATTTATATACTATAAAGTTCACCTATTTAAAGTGTGTAATTTAATGGTTTTAAGTATATTTACAGTGTTTTATAGCCATCACCACAATCTAATTTTAGGACACATTCATCATGTCCCTCAAAATCTTGTACCCATCAGTAGTCACCCCCTATTCTCTGCACCTCCCCCACCCCCAGTCTGTTTCTTTTATCTTCCCCCCCTTGAGTTTCAATTATGTTCTATTTTTGTGTGCTTTTAAGACTATGAATGTGAAAAATTGTGTATGAAAACTCACTAAGGATAATTTCATATTTCATGTAATGATATCTTACCCTAGAGAGAATTTATTTTTGTTTCTAGCATTCCGCTAGTAATGGCACTAGTAATCAATCCCAGTTCACCACACTGTAATCAGGTCTGAATGATTAAAATCTGGTTTTAAATTCCTGTAAGGACCGGCCTATTTATGATTCATTCTTACCCTAGAGCGTAGTTCTTGGGTGTCACTCATAAAAATCTATTGTACTTACCAGGATCTCTCTCTGAACCCTGAACCTCTTTTGTTCTCCTGGTCCTGTTAGTTTATTGAAGTGGGGGAGAAAAAACACTTTTCCCCTAACCTATTAGGTTAAGTTCCTGGGGACCTGTAAGTTAAAATGACAAAAGACAGGTTAGCAGGATCAAAAGTGTACTTACATGTGCAATTGAATACACACAGGAGTGCTCAGTGATGAGTAACTCAAAGGGTGGTTAGAATTTGGAGCTTATACACCTAACGTACTAGAAGAGAGAGAGGGGGAGAAAAGGCTCCTTTAGAAAGAGCAAATAGATGAAGATGAAAGTTTGTGGTGTTTGTTTATGCAGGTGCAAGTGGTCTTTCTGTCTTCCTGAAGCCATTAAACTCTTCTGGAGAGAGAATTTATGACAGGTTTACTCTTGGTCTTTATCCTGGGAATAGACCTATCCTGCAAAGGGAATTTATAGAAGCCTTGTTTCTCAGAAGTTTATGTTTTTAGATAAGGGAAGCTCTGAGAAGCGTTCTTTCTGCATCTGCTGAATCTCACGTATATTCATCTTAGTCTTTATTCTGGGGTTCTGAGTCAGTCCCCACAAAGTCTTTACTCAGCTACTCACTCTCAGATACTGCTTTTGGAAACGAATTTGGAAAAGCATCCCCAAATGCTATACCACTCTTTCTTGGGTTTTGATTTTATAATCCTCACTGTCTAGAGAGGCCTTTAAAGCCTTTCAGTGTATTTAAAAAAATATTTTATCTAGCTTTCCTAGTTGTTCTTTGTAGGGGGGTGGGTTGGTTTAAAAATGGTCTACCCTGCCAACAGATATATGAAAAGGTGTTAATTTTACTAGCTATAAGGGAAATGCAAATAAAAACCACAATGAGATACCACCTCATATTTGTTAGAATGACTATTAGCAGTAAGACAAGAAATAATAAGTGTTGGAGAAGATGTGGACAAAAAGGAACCCCCATATACTATTGGTGGGAATGTGAACTGGTACAGACACTTGGGAAGACAGTAATGAGGTTCCTGAAAAAATTAAGAATTGAGTCCTGGCTGGTGTGACTCAATGGACTGAGTGCCAGACTGTGAACCAAAGGGTCGCAGGTTGGATTACCAGTCAGGGCACATGCCTGGGCTGTGGGCCAGGTCCCCAGTAGGGGGCACGTGAGAGGCAATCACACATCGATATTTCTCTCCTTCTCTTCCCCTCTCTAAAAATAAATAAACAAAATCTTAAAAAGAAGAAAATCATTTAAAAATTAAAAATAGAATTACCATAAATTTCAAAACATATAAAGATAAATATAATTGTAAAAAACACACAAAGATATATGTACCCTTATGTTCACTGCAGCATTAGTCATGGTGACCAAGACATGGAAACATCCTAAGTGTCCTTTGGTGGAATGATGAAATAAAGAAGATGTGGTGCATATAAACAATGAAATACTACGTAGCCATAGGAAAGGATAAAGAGATGTACGTTGTTTCAACAAGATGAAAAGTCATAACTGGAAAATAGTGAGGAAAGGATCACAGCCTGGGTCTTTTTTCACCTCTAGAGTCTTAATATCTCTGCTATATTGCACATTTAAAAAAAAAATGGAACTTCCCCTTTGTGTTTTTCCACTACTAGCTTCATTACACATACCCCTCCCTACAGAAAGTTGCAAATAAGTGAAGGAATCTTCAATAAAACATATCCAAGCCAGAAGTATTACAACATCCAAGGAGCGAAGAGAACGGGCAGAAAGATTGAGAACACATGTACAGTTTCAGAAAGCCCCAAGGAATCTGAATGTTTCAACGGGGTTAGTGTTAACTTCAAAAGGGAAAAATTAAGTGGTCACCGCACGCACGTCAGTGAAGTTGGACAAAAGGAGGGGAGTTCCTGTGAGAGATGTACACGCTCTCATGCTCAAAGGCCGTCCGAAGCTTGGAAGCATAATGGAAAAATGAAAATGTCATTGAACACTGCAGAGAACATAACTTATTCAGAGCAAAGATTTATAGCAAAAATATATCTAACAGAGTATCAAGTCACAACTAGGGTGTACAAAGATAATGCAAAGAATTTGTTGTATTTATATGACAACTCTTTATTGAGTACTTACACTGCTTAGTTCTCGGCCCTGAATACACCACAGTGAGCAAAACAGTTCAAGTTGTTTCCCTCATGGAGCTTATACAGATGACAAATCATTTACATACACTTATATCAAAGGTTGCGGACAGTGAGTGATTTGGTAAAAAAGGTCATAATAAGGAAAACATTATCTTTGGGGTGGTGATGGAGTTATACTTTATACAGGGCATTCAGGAAAGGCCTCGTGGATAAGGTAACTTTTGAACACAGAGCTGAAGGAAGCGAGGAAGCAAGCCGTGTGGATAGTGAGGGAAGAACATTTCATCTGGTGCAGAGCTTGGTGGGGGAGGGAGGGTGGGACAGAGGGCTGGGGAGGAGAAGCATGTGTGACCTTTATCTGAACACCAAGAGGAATTTACTCCTTTCAATGAGGGAGATAATTACAGGCAGTGAGATGAGATGCCAGCAACACATCACGTGGGAACTTGAGGTCACTGTAAGGCCTGAACTGTAGGAAGATGCAAGCCTGCAAAAGGTTTAAAGCAGGAATGTCACATTCTGATTCGTGCTTTACTTGATTAGTTTTGTTAGCAGCTTATCAATTTGATCAGTCTTTTCAAAGAACCAACTTTTGTCTTGATTGATTGATGCTATTACATGTATGTTTTCTCTTTCACTGTTTGGCTCCTAGTTTATTTTATTGTTTCCTTTTTCCTGTTTTGTTTTGGTTTAATTTGCTATTCTTTACTTCTGATTTGAAAGTTACATCACAGATTTTCAACTCTATTCTCTTCTCATAAATGTGTTTAGGGCTGTGCATTTCTTCCTAAGCACTGAGTTAGCGGCACTCAGCAAGTGTGGATATATTGTGATCAAATTATTTTCTAATTTCCCTCATGATTTCTTGTTTAATTCATTGGTTATTCTGAAGTTTATAACTTAACCTCTGAACATTGGGAGGTTTTCTAGGTATCTTTCTGTTATTGAGTTCTGATTTAGTTTAATGAAGTCAGAGAACATATCCTTTGTTCTCCTGCAGGTCCTTCGGTTATTTTTGCATGGTATCTTTTCACAAACTGATTGGAGACATTATCTTTGAAGTAAAACCGTAAGATTTAGTGATGGATTGATTGGTTGGTAGAGGGTGAGGCAATCAGAGGAGCTGACTCTGTAAAAGTCAAGTTCTTTGTTTTTTGTTTCGGTCCTTGGCACTTTCTGTGATATATCAGAATTACTTACGACTCTACAGGTGAGAATCAGTGTTTCTAAAGCTTATTTGGCCATGGTATTTTCAGAATACTTTGGAAAA
>VMDR010009701.1:0-32746 GCA_007922815.1 Macrotus californicus
TAAAGAACTACTTTCACATAAGGCATCCTCCCTGCAAAAATATACAAAATACTAAATAGTCATCCAATAGGAAACTGACTAAATAAATAACTAAAAATCCTATTAAAGAGTACAGTTGATTATATGTACTGTCATGGGAAAATGTCAATGAAATACCACTGGAAAATCCAAGCAGTAGAATATGTGACTGACAGCAATGATCTCTGGAGAAGGGACTGGCAGTACAGTGTAATAAGAAAGAAGTAAGGAGCTTTCAAGTTTTCTGAGTATTCAAATCTTTTGTAATGGGAGCTGTTCAGGTATTTCTTGTATAATTAAAAAAAAATTTAAATCACAAATGTCAAAGAAATGAAACAATTAGGGGAAAAGAAACCTCAGAAGAATCAAGGTTACTGCTCATGTACTAATTTAATTTTCATTACATTTCAATATTCAAAATATCAAAGAAATACTTAATGTCTAATTTACTTAAAAACTGCTTTATTTGAAGTAAAATGTAGTTAGGATTTATAAAATGATTCAAAAGCCAATGTACTTAAGGGTTTTGGCCCAATTGCCAAACATAACATATCACTTTTCAAGCTCTAATTTAAACCTCCCTTCAATTTTATCCCCCTATACTGTAGTGCTGCATTGCAGGGTTTTCTCTCTCTCTCTCTCTCTTTCTCTTTTATTTTTTCTTTTCTTTTTTTTTTTTGGTCAACTGCCCCTTCTAGGCACAATAAAGATACGACAGTTCCCACATTGCATTAAACAAACAAAAATCAAGACTTCAAAAAAAGAAAAAGGCTGGAGTGTGTGTTTTGCCAACATTGTGATGATTCCCCTTCTTCTAAAGAAGAATCACAGTCCATTTGGTCTTACTTAATTCAAAGGAGATTTTATTACTTAGCAATTAAGTGAATGCCTAACAACTTTATTAAAGAACATCAGAAACTTTAATGAGACTCCCTAGTAAAGTACAAGCATTCTCTTTCCCCACTCATTAGCTAAATTACCTTGAGAAAGTTATTTTAACCTGTTACTTAAAGCTGCTTCCTCCTCTGAAGAGGGTGGTTGCTGTGAGCATTACATGAGATCATGCGTGGAGAGACCTAGCAAAATGTCTGATATATAGAAATTACCCATTTAATATTAATTCTTTTCCTCTCCCTGTTCCCTCAAAGGCTCCTGGGTAAACACAAAATGATAATGAAGTTTAGCAGAACAGTTTGTAACGTGCACCTTAATAGTAGGATATATTTCCATTAATACTTCCCTTGTACAGAATCCCATCCCATTCATCTTTGAGATTCCTGCAAGAATAATCATCTTTAAATACTACTTGGTCTTCACTGGCTTCCTAGATGCCTCACATCATATACTGTAGAAATTCCCTCAACCAGAACAGTCAGCACCGGTATTTGACTAATCAAATAATTTGGTTAAATCAAAGAATCGTTAAAAATAATGTAAACAGTAAACATTAAGATAAAATATAAATATTCATTCCTCTTTAAAAAAACATTTTATTTATTTATTTTTAGAGAAAGGGGAAGGGAGGGAGATAGAGAGGGAGAGACACATCAGTGTGAGAGAAACATCGGTCAGTCACGTCTTGTATGTCCCTCCAACTGGGGACCTGGCCCCCAATCCAGGCATGTGCCCTGATGGGAACCAAACCTGCGACCTTCCAGTTTGCAGGCAGGTGCTCAATCCGCTGAGCCACACCAGCTAGGGCTCATCCCTCTCTCCTTTAATCTAAGACTATGTAAGGATCAATTTTTTAGAGTTAAACATCATTTTGTTTTGTATAAACCACATCCATAATGTATTGTCTGTAATTGCCAGTTTGAGTTTCTCTAAAATGTGGTGGCAGAATTTAAAATTGCTTGTAAAAAACCATGAACATAGAATCCTAGATTTTTTACAGTGTTCATCTAGTTCAACTGTAATTTTTAGTGACTATATCCTTAAGTCTTTACATAGCCCTATTAGCTTATTTCACCAAATTGTATAAGGTTTAAATAAATTACAATAGAGTTGGCATAAACAACTGTCTCTTGCTAAAGCGCATCAGCCAAATGATAGGAGAAGCAGGTACGCAAGCACACTGGAGAATAATCTGCGAGGGGTATTGAAGAATGTGCTTATAGGAGGAATGTAGCCCTGACTGATGTGGCTCAGTGTGTTGGGCGTCATACAGCAAACCAAAAGGTCACCGGGTTTGACTCCCAGTCAGAGCACACAAGCCTGGTCCCCAGTTGGGGGGCATGCAAGAGGTGACTAATTGGTATTTCTCTCACACATCGATGTTTCTCTCCCTCCCTTCTCCTCCTTCTAAAGATAAAATCTTTAAAAAGAACAAGGAATGCAGAGCGCTGGGACTGTAACGAGGCAGTCCACAGAAGCTGGTTGAGACAACTTCCACTGCACAGGCTTTTCCCCTCTGCTTCCAGCCCACTCGGTAGTCTGTCTCCCTGCCCACCTAGCCAAATTTTATTTCCCACTTCTATTTAACAAGAACCCTGCCGTCAACTACCTATGCTCCATCTTGCCTTTGCTTTTACGAAGTTTGTCCTATTCATCTAAAAAACGCCCTTTTTTCCTTTCTGCCTGTGAAAATTTTACCATGATTCAAACCCAGCAAAGATTTCTCATCACCAGCCCAGGTTTCATTGTGTCCCTCTTCGATGAGGTTACAAAGTACTTATAGTCTACCTCATATAACTTATCCCTTTATTAAATTATAATCCTTCATTATCCCCGTTTTCCTGCAGTAATCTTTCCTTTTCTGCTGGATTATTCCTATTAGCACACAAATATGTCCTATTATCTTCCAACTGATTTTTTTTAAGCACTAAAAGCTTCGCACTCCACTGAACACCACACTTCCTCCTGTCCCCATCACAGCCCTATTTCCTGAAACGGGTGCCCAGCCCTACCACTGCTACCTCTTCACCCTCCACGTACCTTAACCCTCTTTAACGTGCTACAGCATGAGCTTCTGTGTCACTCCTTCAGTCAGGATCACTAACAGGGTCCACGTTATCCAATCCAGTGACATCTTTGCCCTCTTACTTGACCTCTCAGTGTCACTGAACAACTGAGAAAGTCCTCTTTCTAGAGACTTCCTCTCTTGTCTTCTGAGACATTACTTTCCTGATTTATTGCCTCCCCACTGGCTGGCAATCTCAGTTTCCTTTCCCTAGTCCTCCACCTCTAATAAAATACTAAATGTCAAGTTTTTCAAGGGTCTGTCCCTCTTCTCTCTTCCCCACCCCAAGTCAGAGACTTGCAAAGGCGACAGAAGCAACTTCTGAGGGAACTTCACACATTTCTAGGGTTGTTTTGGGGACAAATAGCAGTACTACTTAATGAGGAAGGCCACAGATGGTAGTAGTGCCCTGCGATGCAAGAAGTAGTCCCCAACAATGAAGGCTTGTCTCATGCCGTAACTTTCAAACGTCCCCCCAGATAGTCACATGGCTGAAAAATCTATCTAGAACACAACTACCTCAGTTTTACAGATAAAAGCAGTGTGATGGGTTTTAATATACATAATTATCAAGAAATACAACCATCACGTACATTAAGGAACAACTCTCTTTTTTCCTATTTTGGAAAATCATATAGCCAGTGGCAATGAAGACCTGAGATGACAAAAGTACCCACCGCCTCACGTCCAAGGAGCAGTCATATATTCATGTGGTTTTACACATAGGTCAGGCACTCCCTTATCCTGCATCTCTGTTCTATTTTTTCTCCACATGGGGCACTTCTCACCACCTAGCACACTTTATCTTTCACTGAATTATCTTGTTTATGAACTCCTACTCCCACTGAAATGTAAGTTCCATGACTACAAAAATTTTGGTTTTTTTCATTGCTATATGCCTGGTACACTATATGATATCCAGTACACTATGTGATTTATATAAAGGCTCAATAAATATTCATGGACTCATCTGATTACTTCATGTCTCCTACTATGGTCATGAATAAGTACTTCCATATTGAAATACTTATTAAAAATAATTTCATTTCTTTGTCATATTACAGTCGGAACATTCTATTGATTTTTTTAAATTGTGAACATATATAGGTTACATTAGCTATTTAATATCATGCCAAGATAGTAAAGGGTGGATTTCAAAATACCTGCTATATGAAGGGGGCCCTAGATCTCTCACAAAGCTGAGAAGCACTGGTCTATGTGAGCTCCTTTCTTAACTCATATCCCTCTTCTGAACACTATACTCACAAATCCAAGTTTCTCTTTGATCACTCCAACAGAAGGTCCAAAGATTTCTCAAATCTAAATGCCCAAAGGGAAGGTGACTCTCCACCCACTCAAGTGCTATCAACCCCATGGAGTCTCAGAAAATGACCCCAGGACCCCAGAAAGATAGGTGTCATCTTTTAGTCTCCCTTTCCCTGGCCCCTACTCTAATCTATCAACAAATCCTCTAGTCTCTCTTCAAAGCATGTCTGGAATCCATCCACTTCTCTTCATTACCACCTCCTTCTGAACTAGGATAGAATCTCCTAACTCATTGCCTACTTCAGCTCTTTCCCCTCTTCAGTCTGCTGTTCTCCGGACAGCAGCAAGAGCCTCATCTCAACAGCTGATTCCCACTGAATTTACAACAGAATCCAATCTCCTAACCAAGGCCTCTGAGGTCCTGCAAGATTGGCTCCTTGACTAAACAGCTTTATCTAATAGATATACATATCTATTCTCTTCACTTAGAAACATGCCAACCACACACATTTTTCACTTCCTAAAACAAAGAAGATCTCCTCCAGATCTTGCCTCTACAGAGACTCTCCTTCCCCAGCCTCTCTTGCTCCAAACTCCCCTACACAAACACAGACAGCCCCTGAGCAGCCAGCATCTCCCTCCCATCCAGCAGGTCTTTGCCTAATTCACACTTCCTCGGAGGCCTCCCCTGATAACTCAACCTAGAGTAGATGTTCCCTGTTATTCTCTTCCCATTGTTTTCTTTCATGGCACTCACCACAACTTGTAATTATGTATTTATTCACTTCTTTATTTTTTTAATGTCTGTCTGTCCCACCACAATATTAGGTTCATAAAAACAGGAACCAAGTCTATTTTGTTCACCAATGTATCTGCAGCAGCTACACCAGTGACTAGTGTGGGGCCTGGAAAATAGGGGACACCCAATAACTATTTGAGGAAAGAAGGCATTAATGAGTCACCCTTGAATTCAGCCCCTCCCTCACCAGCAGAAACCCTTTGTTACTAAAGCCTGACTAGAAATGTCCCTCAAATCTTCCTCTTTTAAACTATTCCCATTGCCATACTACACATGCACATGTTACTTACACATGCACCTTCTTAACCTGCCTCACCTCTCATCTGCCCAGTCTACCAGTCATGTCGTCCTACAAATAAACAACCTAATACAAACACGATCTTATTTCATCTCTGATTAAAAAGCTCTGTTGGCTAACCCCCTGCTTACAGAGTAAAGGAAAATTTCTTCTGTATAAAAAATGATGCTTGACTCCAACCTACCTTTCTAAACTTATCACCCATGACTTCCACTACCCACATAGACGCTTTTACTCCAGACACATCCCAAACTTTCTAAACATACCATATATCCCATTTTGTGCTTTTGATGTTCCCTCTGCCTGATAAAAATCCTGAGTGTTCCTCAATACCCAGCTCAAATGTCACTGTTTTAGGAAGTCTCCCTAAACCTTCAGAAACATAATTAGGTTTCCACATTCTACAACACTCATTATCTTGCCTGGAGAAGCAGCATTAAGATAACAGACAATGAGGCTACTGAGATTTAGAAGGTTAAGTAACCTTAGGCAAATTATTTGCTGTTCCTAGGCCTCAGTTAATGCAATTGTAATATGGGATACTAACAGAACAATAGCAGGACTGTTTTCTCTTTCTCTCTCTCTCTCCTTCCCTCTCTCTAAAATCAATAAATAAAAATTTAAAAAGTACCTAGCACAGACGTGGCAATAAAGACTCAACAGCCCTGGCCGGTGTGACTCAGTTGGTTGGAGGTCATCCAGTACACTGAAAGGCCACAGCTTCCATTTCCTGACAGGGCACATACCTGGGTTGGAGTCAGTCGTCACAAAGTTCCCAAGAGGCAACCAATGGACTTTTCTCTCTCACATCAATGTTTCTCTCCCTCTCTTTCTCCCTCCCTTCCCCTCTCTCTCTAAAAATCAATAAGAGTGACCTCAGGTAAAGTTAAAAAAAAAGACTCAATACATGTTATTACCTACTAACCTAAACTGTGGGCCAGTCTGAGCTACCTGACAACAGGCTATGCCTTGGAAAGCCGCGTATCCGCATTACCTAACATCTGGCCCAAGAGCATACTCAGTAACTGTTTCTCAAACGAAAGTGATGTTTTAAATTACAACGGCAGGTTTTGGGGACAACACTGCAGTTATTAGGTTAGAGAACCTTTACGGAACATCAAGAATATTTTATATTGAGATAAAATCAAGGGTATATTATCATGTATCTATCAACTCTATGTATTAATAGGCCAGCTGATAATTATTCTAATCCTCTGGCTCATCATGTCAATTTTTATTACAATTTTTACTTGGTTTCTTTCATAGACTTGGTTATGACTTTCAGAGGGCTAGGCCTATGATAGCTTGCATGAAGTATAAACTAATTATTAAATTTAAAAAGGCAATTTTCCAATTTAAATATATAGCACTCAGTTGACTTCCTACCCCAAGGCACTACATTACCTTCAAACAGCTCATCACCAGCCCAGACAAGAACAGAAAGTGTTAACACTGTGTTTTAGAACTTAACTGAGATTCAGAAAATACTATGGTAAAGAGTGGATCGCCTACCCTTGTGAGGTCTCCAAGTGTCCAAACGTATTATATCTACATTCTTTATCATCATCTCCATCACTCTGGCGTGAACAGCCCACCCTCCCCAAAAGAAGGGCGTGTGTATGGGTGCGCGTGCGTGTGTGTATTTCAGTGCCCCAGGGCCACGCCTTGGGAGCTCCTCACTGGCAGGTGGCCTGTAATGAGCCCTGACATCAGGGTCACCCCAGCATGCAGAGCAGGAACAGCCTCCCCGAGCGGCGCAGTGTGCCGCAGACGCCTGCCAGCCGCGCACCCGTCACATGGGTTGCAGTCTCGGCAGTCAGCCCTCCAGGGAGGGCTGGACAAGCCAGGCACACAGGACTGTCGGAAGGGCAATGGGCTGAGGGGCTGGGGCCAAGATGGGTAGGATCCTTCACAGGGCTTGGCACTCCCTGTGTTTTGAGCAGCAGGACCTTGCACCAACCTCCACGAAGGCATCAGTCAAGTCACTAGCTCGGTCCATCACTGGCAAATGGCGCCCGGCCACGATTTTCACCTTCAGCTTCCCAGGCATCGTCTCGGCTTGGGCCTCTCCTTAAGCTCCTGCAGAAACAAACAAGCGAGTCTGCGCCGAGCGCCCAGCCTGGCCGGGAGGGGCGCGCGCCGGTGGGAGCGCGCCGGGTAACTGACAGCGGAGGGCGCCCGGGGGCGTGCCGCGCCGCCTGCCGTCACTCACTGTCGGAGGAAGGGGGTCGTCCCGCGGGAGAGCGGCCGCCTCATTCCGGAGAGGCAGTGGGAGGAGGGGCCGTAGTGGATCCTTCAGTCTGGGCCGCACATAGCTAGCAATAGGAGCAAAAGCCTGTCCACATCCGTTGAACCTCTGCTGCAGGTCCCAGTGTTTCTCCTCCCCCCAAAATGGCGGCTTTCGGGTGAGAAAGAAGGATCGATTATTCGGCGCTCGGCCCGCTTCGCAGGGGAGAAATTAAATTCGCGCTGTAAAGATAAAGGGGGCGGGACGGACTTGGAGGAAGCGGGAGGGCAGGGAGATGGGGTGAGGCCTGCATCATCCACCGAGCCTGGGCGGTGGGGCAGAGCGGTGCTGCTGTCCAGGAGGAACCCCGGGTCTGCTCACGTTGGTGCAGCTCGGGGACCTGTCCATGGGCCTCTGCCTTTTCAGCTGCAAGCGCCGCCTTTCCCAAGGTCTGTAACGGAAGACAGGTAGAGGAGCGATTGCAATCTGCCTTTAACGCCCCATTAGTGGTTCGTAACATCAATTTAGCTGGTGCCTACTTGGGAGGGGTGACTTTTTATGTGAAATAGAGTGAGAAATTTCAGGGAATGTCGGAGAGTTGACTAACATTTTTTATTGAGTCACATCTCCCTCTACTGCTTACTGGGATACAGACGTTGCAGTAGGTCTTGGACCAAAATCAAAGCAAAACAGAAAACCCCAAACAACAAAAAACGCAACAACTTTGAAACTGAAAGCCGCTGTTGAAGGAGTTTACCCTGTCCTCGGTGTGTTTATTGTCTACAAACCTAAAGACAAGATCTACATAGCTGGCAGAGTTCAGCACCTTCACAGATATATGTACTCTAAGGCATGATCTGTAGGCTCAGACATCAGAAAAAGAGCAGGGAAATTGAGGAACACGCACAGGATGTAACACAAATCACTCCATACAAAAACAGCCTGAACAGTACGTGCCGTATATACCACATACAAAGTCATCATTAACAATTCCAGTAGAAAGATTATACCACTGGTTTCACCAGGAATGGAAATTTTTGAATGAAGATACCAGGATAATGATCTTAACTTCAAAAACACTCAACAGGTTAAATCAAGTACTCCAGTCACTGGTGACCCAGAATTATCTTTTCAAGGAAAAAGTTCTGCAGAGGGAATACTGTTTACATATGTGAGTAGTTGAACTCTTCCAAAAAAAAGAAAAGAATAAGGCTTCCTCAAAATAAAACTCTAAAAGATAAATTGCTGACTTTCAGGACTAGAGGAATCTTTATCAATTCAAATCAGGAAAAGGGTAGAGGCCTCATGCAAATTTCCTCAGACCTGCAGTTTTTTGTAGTGTTTAACTCTACCCTTAAAATGAATTCCCTTACCAAACTCTCAAGATCAGCTACACTAAGTGATAGGTTAACTCTGGTGTATTTTGGTGGTAGAGTTGAAATAGCCTTTTTACTAAAATCAAAGAATTACTATATTACCAGGTTTTTTTAATACCAATATGTCTTAAGAAAACTGAATTTTAATAACAATCTTAATGGGAAAAATGCATTATATTACAACATGTTTTAATGTAAAAAATATTTGCACATTGAACAATTAGAGGTTAGCAGTCTCAGCCTCCTAATTAGTAGGCTGTAAGGTACTTATACATACCTGTTGCCTTAGGTGTCATTAACAGGAGATTATAATTAAGATGCTTCCTGAAGACTTTTTTTTAGTTGAATTAAGCCTGACTTCACTTTGGTTTCTAGAACTGTACTAGTTTTGTTTTAATTAATGCTGGGAACAATGCTGACTATTGTGACAAATCTCTCATAATCTGGTTCCTGATTCTTCTTTAGCTTTATACCTCGCAACTCTTTTTGCATTTTAGATCCTACATAATAACAAGAGTTAACGTGTATTAATTATTTGCTGTATACCAGCTACTGAGCTAAGTGCTTCACGGCTTTTAAGCCTCCCTAAAATCCTAAGAGATAGGACTTACCAGCCTTCATTTTATAGATAAGGAATTTGAGGCTTTACAAAGGTATGATGATAACCCAAAGTTATGGAGCTAGTAATGTTGGAGGCTGGATTTATATCTAAACATTGTGATTCTAAGAACCCAGAATCTGTAAAGGCTGCATGTAGTTTTCCAATAAGCCACGCTCTTCTCCCCATCTGAGATGTCTTTCTCATAGTCATCCTAACAAACAAGAATTTGTAACTCAGTTTAAAAGTTACTTTAATGTCTTCCTGATAACCTTTCTAATAAGCACACTCTCCCCTACCACCACCAGGCTATCACTAAATCTAACACATCTATTATTGCACTGCCCTTGCACATGATTATTGATTTGTCTCTCTCTGCCTTATCAAACTTTGAGCACCTTCAGGGGAGGGACTGTTGTCTACTCATCTCTCAATTCTCAGTTCCCTGCCCTGTACCCTTCATGTGATCAAAAAAATGCTTGTGGAGTTAAATATGAGTGACAACATGTCTAAGTTTACTACTTTGCTTTCTCTTTGCTGACATCCTACAGTGTTCTTTTTAATATCTCTTCACCCCTTCTAGGTTAAACTTCTCAAGGTTGTGTATATTTGGTGCCCTCTCCTCCCCTCACAAGCACTCCCTGAATTTCTGTTTAGCTTCAGCCACTGGAGCATAACTACTTTCACTAAGGCCATCACTAACCTTTGATTGTTAAATCCAGGGACTCCACTGGTTTCTATTTTACATGACTCTCAGTAGCGTTTGACACTGTTGATTGTGTTCTCCTTGAAATACACTTCCTCTTGGTATTCAGACACCGTGCTTCTCTTACCTCTTCTGCCATGTACATCTTTCTTCTAACCTTGTTCACTGTCCTCAACAAATACGTGCTATTCTCAGGGTTCTGTGCTTGGCCCTTTTCTCTTCTAATTGTCCTCTCTCCCTAGGTTATCTCATTTATGCCCATAAATTCAGTTCCTATCTGTTTAGCTAAGGATTCGGACATTTTTATCTCTAGCTCACAACTTTCTTCTGGGATCTGGACCCCCAATATATGCAACTGTCTAGTTCCTATTTCCACTTGGAGTATGAAAGTGACCTTAAAGTCAACTGAACTTCACCCAAACTGAACTTTACCTCTCTCATAACTGCAATAATAGCAATTACAACAAGAACATGCTCCCCATCTCAAACAGTAGCAGCAGCAGCCACATGGTCAAGTGCTCAAGCCAGAAACTCCGTAGTTTTAAGTTTGAGGCTGTATGCAAATGACAACTTAAACTTGGTTAAGTTACTTTTGCTTCAATTTACTTCCAAAGCAGCAAATCATATGGTAAAAATAAGCTAAATAGAAAGCTGGGGAGCTTCATTTTCTTATTGGTTCCTTTGTGCCTCATAAAAGTGTGTTTGATGTACAGTGGGCATAATGGCCAGATTGAGTAAAACGTTCTCCAATTATCTTCAATTAAGAGATAATTGAAGTGGCACACACCACTTTGTATCAGTGCCCATTACTGCATTCAGTGAGCCATGCCACCCAGGTGTAATGGGCAGGGTCTAGGCCTTGACTTTCTTATCATGCCAGCACCTAGCCAGACTTTCCTTTCAGAGCCTGTACAGCAAATGCAAAGCCTGGAGGTTTTCCACTTATGTCTACTTAAGGCCTTTGTGGAAAATTCTAGCCACATTTGACAATTATCTTTGACTCTTCCTGTTGCTTATCCTTGACACCCAATTAATTCCCAAGACTTACTGTTTATAGCCCATAAAGATCTCTCACATTCATCTAATTTCCACCGTTATTTATCGCCTGGAAGACTGGTATGCCCACTTTCACTCTTGCTTTCCTCAAATTCGTTCACTATAAAGCAGCCCAAGTGATTTTTTCCAATAACAAATATGTTTGTATCGCTGTTTGGAGGTAATTTTTTCCCAAAGATCAGGAGACACTCCCTTACTACCAGACCCTTTTCTTTCTAAGAAAGCAAAAAATATTCAGAAATTCAAGAGAGGGACATAGTAAGAAGTGGGTTTGTAATTTTATTTTATTTTTGCCTTGTTGGATTTAAAGTCAAACTGTGATGTCTCCACCTTGTGTTATACTATCATCTAACGTTAGATTGTTTCATTTCAACTGAGTTGTTCAAATGAATTGTTCCGTTTCAGTATCTACAAACTGAAGTACGTCCAAATTCACCTCAGTGTATGGGAACTAAGTTATATGCCTGGCCCTTAAAGGTTTTACCCCAACCCTCTATTTCCTTTTATGCATACCATTTGTCCTCTGCCAATTAGGTGGCACTAATAGAGTTTTGGTGACCCTATCATCTTCACAAAGACACTAATTATAACATTAACTGGATTGATGACATTAATATACAATTTCCCAAACCCTTTGTTGATTTTAAATCTTTTCCTGTTGTTAGAGGGGTAGTCCAATAAGTATGTAGGATACCTTGGAAAGCAAAGCTAGATAAAAGCTAACCTCACTATGGGTGCCCACTATTTAAAGGGGGAACAGTGACAAGTAGGCAGTTACTAATAACTGGAATTGATGCGAGAACAAAAGTGGACTGAGTCCTTGGCTAGGACCCCTGTACAACTTACTGTGATAGAATACTTGCTCAGTCTGCTCCAGGTAGCTGCATAAGGGATTTCCCAACTGCTTTTGGTTGTGGTGCTCATCACAGGAGGGAGTAGTTTAGCACGTTATAGACACCATACACGCAGGCAGCTACTGTAATTCAGATCAAGTTGTAGGAGTTCAGAACAAGTCACCCCGTATGTGCTTCTGTGGTATGTAGATTATTTTGACCTAAAGGCAACTGAGGCCTTGCAAGCTCAAGAGAAACTTTTGCCCAGCTTAATTACCTAGAACAATTTAAATAGGGGTGTTCCCCTTTTTGACCTATCCATACCATATGGCAGTCAAGCTACTAATTACTGAACATCTGCTCTTACTGTCCTGCAGTGACCTTCCTCCCCTTTAAATTTCCGAAGCACCTTCACCTGACCCTTAGCTTAGAATGCCATATGTACCTCATTCTAACTTCCCATCCCTGAACCTCTCGTGTGTGGGCTCTCTGTCTCTCTCATTTATGTGTGGTTCCCATACATACGTATATAATTAAATTTGGTTATTTTCTCTTGTTAATCTGCCTTATGTAGATTTAATTATTAGACCAGACAAAAGAACCTTCAAGGGTAAAGGAAAGTTTCTTTCTCACCCAACAGTAGCATTTCTTACCAGCTGATTACTGCTCACCCCAAAGCTGCTGCAGTGAAAAGACCCTGGGACCTCTAGAATGAGCTGGCAGGTCAAGGATTCTTGCCAAGTCAGACTCCTGGATCTGTACCTGCCGAGACTGATGGAAGCAGAGTGGTGAGAGTTGTTTTCTTTTTTCTAAATTTAGATTAGCAGGGGAAAATGTTTGTGGAACTGGTTTCTTTAGCTTAGTAACCCTTGGTTATTTTATATGAGTACTCATGGGTTTTATTAATTCTCTATTTCTCTGTCTGGTTTCTCTTATTTCATCCTGTCATGTGTCCTGAGAGCATGACCTTTATCACCAGTGAAAATATTTTTTCTCTGGCCTCCACCATCCAGAGGGTGTCCTTTCCAGGGTGCACTGTGCTCTCTGTCCAGCCACACCAAGCTCTCAAAGGAGTTTTGGTGTCTACCCATTTCCTCCCAGAGAAGATAAAAACAGGGCCCCTCGTTCTCGTTTTTACCAGTCAGAGGTTGTGTATGTATCTGGCGGGCAGCCAGGTAGGCTGTGGATCCGAATGTAGTGAATCTTAACACCCCTGCAAAATGAGGAGGGGACATGTGATTCCCTGTTTTGGAATGGCTGTTTCTAACTCTGGAAGTGAACTTTATCCTGTGAAGGTTGTATCTTTTAGCACTCAGTTGGGGATCCATAGTTCTCGCACCCATAGTTCTTATTGGTTTGAGTTACTATTAAGATCGTCCTTGTCAAGGCCAGATGATGAGTCCTTTGAATTGCAAAAACTTCTAAATTGAAAAGAAAGAAGAAATTTTAGAGAGCTCTCATGTTGTTATAATGGCTCGTAATCAAATTAAAAAAAAAATCAATGTCTACTCAGACCCCTTCCTGTTTGCCTTCAGACATTGCAAGTACAATGTCCTGCGCTTAAGAAGAAGGAAAGGAAAGTAATAGCAAAATCTTACTGAAAGGCAGCCTAAAACATGTATGTCCTAGGAACTCAAGTTGCTACCTGTCAGGTTGGAAGCTTCCAAATGTGGCCAGACAGAAATGTGGGCTAAGCTCCATGTGCAGCCAGGGTCCTACCAAACTGCTGCCAGCTTCAAGGAAATTGTAACCTAAGATTAGACTCTATTGTGAGGAATCTTCCAATTAGATTAGATCATTCAAAAGTGTACTTAAAAGCCACGCCAAGGGGCTGCCAAATCAAATAAAAATGAGATTCCTTTTAAAAATATATATATATAGGGTTAAAACAAAGAGAACACAGAAAGGAAAATCACAGGACTTAATTTCAGCACAGTGGAAATTTATTTACTGTATTTTACCGTGTATGATGCGCACTATTTTCCCCACATTTTTGAGGGAAAAATAAGGATACAAATTATGCATGGATATAATAATTCCGTGTATAACACACACAAAAATATGGTTGCGCATTATACATGACAAAATACGGTATGTTTATATGAACGTATATTTATTGATTTGAGAGAGGAAGGGAGGGAGAGAAAAATTGAGAGATTTGTTGTTCCACTTTTTATGTATATTTTACTGATTATGCTATTACATTTGTCCCATTTATTTCTCCCTTTTATTCCCTTCTGCCCTGTACCCCTCTCCCACCAGCATTCCCCCACCTTAGTTCATGTCTGAGGGTTGTACTTATAAGTTCTTTGGCTTCTCCATATCCTATACTATTCTTAACCTCCACCTGTCTATTTCCTACCTACCATTTATGCTTCTTATTCTCTGTACCTTTTACCCCATTCTCTCCCTGCCCTCCCCACTGGTAATCCTCCATTTCTGTGAATCTGTTCCTGTTCTAGTTGTTTGCTTAGTTTCTTTGTTTTTGTCTTTTTTATTTTCAGTTGTTGATAGTTGTGAGTTTGTTGTAATTTTACTGTTCATAGTTTTGATCTTTTTCTTAGATAAGTCCCTTTAACATTTCATATAATAAGGGGCTGGTGATGATGAACTCCTTTAACTTGACCCTATCTGGGAAACACTTTATCTGCCCTTCCATTCTAAATGATAGCTTTGCTGGATAGAGTAATCTTGGATGAAGGTCCTTGCCTTTCATGACTTGGAATACTTCTTTCCAGCCCCTTCTTGCCTGCAAGGTTTCTTTTGAGAAATCAGCTGATAGTCTTATGGGAACTCCTTTGAAGGTAACTGTCTCCTTTTCTCTTGCTGCTTTTAAGATTCTCTCCTTTATCTTTAATCTTGGGTAATGTAATTATGATGTGCCTTGGTGTGTTCCTCCTTGGGTCCAACTTCTTTAGGACTCTCTGAGCTTCCTGGACTCCCTGGAAGTCTATTTCCTTTGTCAGATCAGGGAAATTCTCTTTCATTATGTTTTCAAATAAGTTTTCAATTTCTTACTCTTCCTCTTCTCCTTCTAGCATCCCTGTGATTTGGATGTTGGAATGTTTCAAGTTGTCCCGGAGGTTTCTAAGCCTCTCCATATTTTTTTGAATTCTTGTTTCTTCACTCTGTTCTGGTTGAATGTTTATTTCTCCCTTCTGGTCCAAATCGTTGATTTCCTTCCAAATCGTCCCAGTTTCCTTCCTGTAACTATTGGTTCTCTGCACATTTTCCTTTATTTCACTTTTCATACCCTTCACTTCTGCCTCTATTTTGTGACCATACTTAATCATTTCTGTGAGCATCCTGATTACTAGTGTTTGAACTTGGCATCTGATAGGTTGGCTATCTCTTCATTCCTCAGTTCTATTTTTTGGAGCTTTGATCTGTTGTTTCATTGGGGCCATATTTTTTTGTCTCCATGCACCTATTACGTAGTAAGGAGAGGAACCTTAGGTGTTCGCCAGGGTGGGGCAACCCACTTCCCTGCACGGTGGCACTGTATGTCCGGGAGGGGTCCGAGAGGGAACAATGCTGCTTGCTCAGCTTTCACCAGCTTTCAGTCACTTCCCCTGCTATCCGCAAGCAATTGGGCCCTTCTGGTGCTGATTCCTGGGTGGGTGGGCTTGTGTACATTCTAGAACCCTGTGGGTCTCTCCAATGGACTCTCCTGTGAGGCCGGGAGTTTCTCCTGCTGCCACCACAACCCCCACAGGTGTTTTCAGTCAGAGGTTTGAGGCTTTATTTCCCCGCGCTGAACCCTGGGTTGTGCAGTCTGTCTCTCTCCCCAGTTGTTCCTCCTGGTTTACCCACAAGCGAATGTGGGACTGTTTGCTCCACCAGCTGCCACCTCACCTGCCTTGGTCCTCTAGCCACTGCCTTATTGTGAGTCCTCTCCACCCCCACTGCCCATCTCCGCCCCTCCTACCAAGCTGGATGAATGTTTCTTCTTTAGCTCCCTGGTTGTTGGACTTCCAAACAGTTTGATTTTCTGGCAGTTCTGGTTATTTTTTGTTTTTAAATTTGTTGTTGTCCTTTTGGTTGTGGGAGGAGGCAAAGTCCATCTTGGCCGAAGTCTCTGTCATTCCACTTTTTTATTCTGTCATTGGTTGATTCTTGTTTATGCCGTGACCGGGGATCAAACCTACAACATTGGCATATTGGGACAGCCCTCTAACCAACTGAGCTATCCAGATGGTTATTTTCTTAAATTTGGATAAATGAAATGGATATTAATGGAATTTAAAAAAAAAATGTTTTAATACAGCATTGCTTAAGGTTGGGTGAGCCAGAAAGTCCTTTTCTTAGTCCCTCAACGTTAAAGGGTCCTGAACAAGTCTGCTCTATTTATTCCAGTTTGGAGAAATTTTAAAAGGGGGAAGACAGAGAGTACAATGAGAAAACCTGACTAGCAATCGCCTGAGGCCACAGTTAGGCAAGTTAATCAAGTTAAAGATTGACAACGCGGCCAAGCTCTCTTGGCGGGATCCCTTACCGAGGACCCAAAGCCCTTTCACATAAGAATGAGTAAAATGGTCAAGGGATAGAAAAGAGAAATTTCCAGAACTGGATGAACTGTGGTGCCAAAACCCACTGGGGAAGCCCTGACTCAGGCTACAATTAGATTAAAAGAATATAGACATATACAGATTTATAAAATTATGAAATTTGGAATTTTAACAAGTCTTACGTAAAGAAGTTATGTCAACTTTACCTGAATATTTTATGGGAATGTTTATCATGTCTGGCTAGAAACACATCTCTTACCTAGTATTGTAAAACCAAAACTTATTGATAGAGTCCTAATGGAAGCTACAGTTAAGAATGTAAGAGTTGATGAAATTAAGGCAAAAGTTTATAGGTGAATGGTAAATGTTGAACAGGCTTTCTATGAAGTGTCTCCTTTGCCCTTTTATACTATGGAAATAGACTTTGTTTCTCACTGTGGGGAACATTCCCCTGCCCAATATTATAAAACAGAAGGCATGTAAATCTACCCTTCAAGCAGTATTAGATATGCTGAGGAGGAAAAAATTATAGCTCATTGAAAGATTTGTTCCAAAAGGCTTGAAATGTTAAAGAGATAAAAGGTACCTAAAACCAAAGACTATAAAACTGATGTTATTTCTTATAGGTGATTGTCCTTGGATATTCTTTACTACTTGGTCTAAGGCCAATCTAAGGGCCATGTTTAGAGGATTTCTTAAACCCAAGAAAGATTCTCAGAAGTTTTTGTAAATAGATTATCTCCTGAGCCTAGTAAGAGAGGGAAATAAAAGTTTGCATATTCCCTTTTTCCCAAATCTAGACCAATTGCTTCTTGATCCTTTTTCTCCTAGTACTAGCTCTCACCTGTGTCCTGGGGGTGAGTGTGGCTTTCTGCCTGCCTGGGACTTGCAGGCTGTCAGAAGGAATGACTCTGGAAGGTGATAAATGACACCTTCTTGAGTCCATGGAATAATTTAATGCTTACAGAAATATTTACTCTTTGTTTAAGCTGAAACCTGATGAGACCATTGAAAGGATTTAATTACATTTTTATCAGAAATTTGGCAAAATTAAAAGCTGATGATTCAGAGGCTGATGGGAATTTTTTTAAGTCCTTGTCCCCTAAGCTAAAATAAAACTGCTCAGAGGGAAAGAATCAAACTAGGAATATATAGTTGACAGGTGATTCAACTTATAATGTCACTTAAATTACAACACAATTCTTTGAGGAATTGAGAACAATTGTTCTCACCTTACAAATCTTTGTGAAACCTTAAATGCAGCTCTAGAAATAGTTCCAAGTCCACCTGTCTTTACCAACCTCCGTTTCTAATAGTGAAGAAAAAAAGGGGATGAGGGTTAAGGTGTTTTTTTATAAGTACAAATGGCTATCGAAGCACCCTTGCCCAAAATCTAACTGTAGCTTCCATAAGATTGCTTTTCTCCATAAATATAAATCAGAAAAAGCTTTAGCTATATAAGCAGGTAACCTTAATTTATTCCATCTGTCAGAAAGAGTTTGAATCTAACTGTTGTTTTACATTATCATACCCATCTCATGAGAATCATTTTTTAAAAAACTTTTTGTATTTATTGATTTCAGAGAGAGAGAAAGGTGGGGAAAGAGAGAGAAGAAACACATCAATTTGTTGTTCCGCTTATTTATTCATTCATTAGTTGATTCTTGTATGTGCCCTGACTAGGGCACATAACCTTGTCATATCCTTGGCATATTGAAACAACACTCTAACTGAGCTCCCCAGCCAGGGCCTCATGAGAATCATTTTAAAACAAAGACTGTGAGATCTCAGGAAAACACTTACATTTACTAGGCATTTAAAGGTAATAATAGAAGATACAGATGAACAGTCAGGTAAGGAGATAGATAGGGGGAGGTTCAGGAGGGTCCCAAGGACAGGAGCTTCTGTCCCCATGAAGCTGGGGCATGTCACCCTCCGAGTATGGGGGTGTGTTCACAGTCCTGGAAAGTTCTCTGAACCACATACTATTGGGATTTTTATGGAGGCTTTGTGTTGTAGGCATGATGGATCTTTTAACTCTATTTTTAGCCCTTTTCCCATCAAGAGAATGGGGAGCAGGGCTGAAAATTTCAATCTTCTAGTCATGGCTCAGTTGTTCCACTAACCAGCTCTCATCCAGGAACCACCCAGAAGTCCCCACAGAGTTGCCTCATTAGAACAAAAGACACTCCTGTCACCCAGGAATTGACAAGGATTTCAGGAGCCCAGTTTCAAGAAGCAGGGCCAAAGACCAAATATTAGAACAAAAGGTAGTTTTAGTGTTCTTGTCACTTAGGGCATTCCAGGAGTTTTAGGGGCTCTGTGCCAGTAACAGGGATGAAGACCGAATATATAGTTCTTATTATAAATCATAATATCACATCTATACATCCTTACTGGGACATATCCTAAGGATAAAAATAATTACAAAGAAATAGTAATCTGCCTTGGTCGAGTAGGTTAGTTAGTAGGAGCATCATCCCGATACCCCAAGGTTGCAGGTCATGGTACATATAAGAATCAATTGATGTTTCTCTCTCTCTAAAAATCAATTAAAAAAGAAATATTATTAATGTTTTCTATAATCATATTGTTAGTAATAATATTGATATTGTCTATCCAGAATTATATATTTTTAATTTTAATATTTATAATAATATATATTATTGGAACACATCAAATATAACTATTGCATATATTTTTTACTGGAACATATCAAATTTGTAAAAATCCAGAGTCCATATAATAACGACAGGAAAAAAAACGCTGATTCCTGTGGAGAATGCTAGGATACCAACACATCATTCTGAAAACAGAAAGTAAACGAAGAGAGTGGATGAGGCATTTATCTTGCTTTCCCTGTAAGAACTGCACCTCAGGGTAACCTGAGGAATAGATGAGAGAAAGGCTCTCCATGGAGAAATATTCCAGTAAATAAATTAAGAAGGAACGGTAAAATTAAAATATTACCAATCTGCAATCCCTAAAGAAATCCTGATGATCAGTGGCTGCTGACATCGCAAAAGGGGAAATGTTTAGGCTTGTATGTCTTCTGATCTGATTCAGTGAGACGTCCGACACCTGTGAAGCCTTCCTGCTTCCCCCTAAATTGAACCTGAATCTGATCAAATCTCTTACCCAATTACCAGTTTTACAAAAAATGTAGGAGACAGAGGAACATGTTAAATAACACCATGGGAATGTAACCAGGAAAGTCCAAAATAAGGGCAACTACACAGAATGACCCAGTTTTTTCAAGAAATACATTCAAGAAAAAAAAAGATGGCGAACTGTTATATAGTTTAAAAGACTTAAGATACAATTCAACCAAATGTAGTGTGTGAATCTTGAGTAGATCCTTATGTTGACAAATCAACTTTAAGGACATTTCTTGAAACAATTAGAAAAATTTTAATTTTAACTGAATATTTTAAAATATTTATTATTGATTTCTTAGGCATAATAACAGTATTGTAGATAGTTTAACGTTTTCGGTTTCAGAAATATATACAATAATAAAAGTTTTCTTTGAATGGTTCTTCTACCATGATGAATTTTACCCTGTGCCTGGGGTGCTCGTGACATTCTGTTTGAAATATGAAAGATGAGTAGGAATCAATCTCAACCCAAATGTCACTTGCTTCACTTAACTGTCCCTGAATCCTCAGCTTCTTCTGTTATGTAGTGTCATAAGTACCTTAAGTTATCCCTTCTGATACTAAAATAATTGTAACTAAATAATTAATTATGTAAGAATTATTTAATGTCTTCTGCCCTAATAATATATAACATCCCATGAAATCACGCACTGTCCATTTCTGCCTCGCTGTCGCATCTCTAACACATTACACCCACTAGGCATTTCGGTATGTTTTTATTGAACGAATAAAATGTCATATCCCTGTGCAAGAAGAGCGTATGGTGGACTCCCAAGTCCAGTGGAATGCCAAGGATTTACAGGGGGGCAATATCCCTGGATTCAAATCTGGACTGTCATCTACTGTGTGAGATTCAGTTAACGATTTACCACTTCCTCTAAAATAAGGATTGTTGGGAGAATTAAGATACTGCATTTAAAGTTTCTTATCTATAGTTTTGCTTTCTGTGCGTTTAGTTACCTGCAGTGAACCACGGTCCAAAAATAGTAAATGGAAAGTTTCAGAAATAAACTACTGATAAATTTTATTATAAGCATGGTAAAACCTCACATTGTTCCACTTCTTTCTGCCAGGGATATAAATCATCCTTTTGTTCAGCATATCCACACTCTATACTCTACCTGACTGTTAGTCATTTAATAGCTGTATTATTTATCAGATAGACTGTAATATATTGCAGTGCTTGTATTCAAGTGACCCTTACAGTAGCCTAATGCTATGTCATAATGCCTATGACACTCATCTCATTTTATCACATAGGCATTATGTCATCTTACATCATCACAGGAAGGGGGAGTACAGTACAATAAGATATTTTGAGAGAGATAAAGAGAAATCACATTCACATAACTTTTATTACAATATGTTATAGTTGTTTTTATTAGTCATTGTTAATTTCTTATTATGTCTAATTCATAAGTTTATCATAGGTATGTATGTTTAGGGAGAAAACAATATATATAGGCTTGTTACTGTCCATAGTCTCAGGCATTTACTGGGGGTCTTGGGACATATCCCCCACAAGTAAGCGGGGTCTACTGTGCAGAGAAGTATCTAGCAGTTGTTCACTACTGTTTAGTTATTCATTTATTCAGAAACAGTTCAAGGAACCAGAGATTTCGTGGTGAATGAAAAAGGTGATATCCCTGTCCTCATGGAATACTCTTAGTAGGAAAGAAATTAATAAGTAAATAGTAGCATAAGGTTGGGCAAATCATATATATGTATATATATATACTATAAAGAATGAGAAGATGCTATTTTAAATGAAATAACTTGAAAGTAATTCTCTGAGGCGATATCTGAAAAAAATGAAGGGAATGAGCCCCAGCCAGTTAGTTCAGTTGGGTGGAGCACTGTCCTGTTACAGCAAGGTTGTGGGTTCAGCCCCGGTAAGGGCACATACAAAGAAAAAAACCGATGAATTTGTAATGAACTGAAACAGCAAAGCGATCTCTCTCTCCCTCTCTCCCTCTCTCTCCCCCCGCCACCCTTCCCTCTCTCTTTAAAATCAATGTAAAAAAAGAAACTTTAAAAATACTACAAAAGGAAGGGAATGAGCAATGCAAAGATGTAGGGAGAAAAGGGATGGTAAAAATAATTAGCTTTTCTATAATAATCTACTATGATTGTGGATTTATTTTTCATCATAGTTCCATCCATTTGTTTGCTTCATATATATTTTGAGGCTGTTATTCAGAGCATAGAGAAATAAAAGCATGACATCTTCCTGGTGAGTTGAACATTTCAACAGTATGAAGTGAACTGCTAGTAATATTTTTGCTTTAAGTATATTTCATTTATATTAATATATCTAGACCAGCTTTCTTTTGGTCAGTATCCTCTTGGTATATACTTTTCCCACTTTTTTTCAACCTCTGTGTATATAATTTCTGTTTATTGTTTATTGTAAGGCATGTTTCCCCTAGAAAAATGCCCATCTCAGACTGTGCACTCAGAATATTTGCTGAATAAATGCATTTGTTGAATGAAGAGAGCACATGTCAGTTGTTGGGGAAAGTTCAGGTCTCTCACAAACAGTAGTTCTTCAGTGTTTCAGTTGACCACCTCTGAGCGTTTCCAGTGTGTGTAAACAGTACCCCTTTCAAAGAGCTCTTAGAAACTTGTGACTACAAGGCTCTCTCTCCCCCCAACCCTGCTCAGTGTTATGATGTATTTCCTTCCTTGCTAACCACAAGGCAGCTGGGGAGGGGGCAGAGCTCAGTTATAAAATAGATCCTGTAGTTTTATGTGTTAAGGGACCAGGGTGTGGTGGTAGTTTCCTATGGTTAGTGAACACCTGCCCTCTTTCCTCCCTTAAGCTCAGTTCTTGCAAACAACAAAGTCACACGAAAATTCTATTTCATGATCATATTTCCCACAAGTACAGAAGTACTTAGGCAAAAACGAGTACCGTTGTGCCTTGGAGAAAAGTAAGCAAGTGAAAAATGAGAGCTGAGTGATACTGCTATTATTGTGAGATAATAATTCAACTTTTTACTTGATGTTATCTTTCCCATCTCTGGAACAAATCATACATTTTCCCAGTTGTTGCTCCTGTTCCTCTAGAATGCCTCTTCTCTCTCCACCTACCCAAATCTTACTGCCTCCTTCAACATCAAGTGATATTTACTGATAACAGTTTATGTTTACACAAGGCATGAGATGTTGTTGGTGAACAAGGGAACAAGTTAGTGTCTTTCCACAATGCTAGGTTTATTAGGGGAGGCTTCCTTAATAAGCCAATAGAGTCACGTGCAGATTACACACAGAGAGGGGAGTTTATGTGACTGAAGCCAGAAAAGAAAGCATTGGGTGCGAAGTCCCAGTCACTGCCAGTATCTGCAGGTGAAGAAGAAGGCATCAGTCTCAAGCCAGGCCTTTGAAGTGGGGGCACATGTCCAGTGGAGTAGAAGTCCACCAGGGCTCTGAGCATGATCTGTGGTACAGCCAAGTTTGAGTACTGGGTGGTCGAAGCTCTGAGTTCTTATAGCCCACCAAGGGTGAAGGTCCCTCCCATATCAGTGTCCTGATGGAGTCCTGCTCCAAGTGTGCAGACTTGTGGTTTGCAGCATTCTGGACCCCTCCTGAGGGTATTCTTGTTACACCCCATTACCTCAGCCTTGACGCAGCACTTGACATAACTGTCATGGCTCGGAGCGACTCCATAGTGGATTGTCAAAGGTGTCCAAAAAGCCCGCTCTGCTCTTGCTTACACAGGTATGGACCTAGAATGTTGCAATTTAGGTGTGTGGATAAAACGTGTATATATGAAAAACAACTATAATAGATGACTAAATACTAGGTGTTAACTGAATGATTTGGGCAGTAAAAATAATAAAAGAGTTAAAAAAATCTAGGAACAATTATGGAAGAAGGCTCACATAGAAGGTAGAATTTGTACTGGACATTTTTTAATGAGAAAGAGCTAGATAAGGGGAATTCATTTGAGACCAAATAAAAAAAAATGAAGAGCAAAAGTATTAAACAAGGCGTGCTTATGGCATGGTCTAGAAACAATGACTAGGCTAATTTGGCGGAAGTTGGGGTTTTTGGAGAAAAGTGATAACTTGAAAAAAAGGATAGGTTATGCCTGGAAACACATTGCAACCAGAATCAGAAAGAAGGCGATTCATTAAATAAGACTCAGGAACAAGAATATTATTATGTAGACAAAGGATTTTTGTGTGTGTGTACGGAAAGGAATATAATTAGGGTCATGTTTTACAACAATGACAATTACATGAGGATTCAGAGACACTGTTTATCAGGGAAAAGGAAATAAAGAAAATGTTTTTTAAAAAGCCTCTGTTTCAAAACAGTAGAAGAGAAATGGGGGTACCAGTACTACAAAAAGTGAAGTCTGAAAGTCAAGAAAAATCAGTTGGGTTTTGTACATGTTGAGTTCCCTGAAGTCTCTTTCTCAGTTATTCCAGTCTGTTTTACCACCTCAAAACATGGTGACTTAACAGGAATTTGTTATCCTCACAGTTCGGTGGGCTGGTTGGAGAGCTCTTCTGCCAGTTTTGCGGGGCCCTCTCATTTAGTTGCATGTGTAGTCGGCTAGGTTAGAATGCGGGCTGTCAACTAGGGGACTCGGAGAGGTCCTCTGCATGGCCTGCCATCCTGTGGTATGATAAACTGGCCCTAATGTGGTGGTCTCAGGCAGCATTCCAATAGGGCAAAAGCTATTTGCTGGTGAAATTTCTTGCCTTAATTGCTTTCAAAGTTTAACAAGTATATCTATGATCAGGACCCATTGTCATGACCTAATCACTTATTTCTTTGCAAAATGACCTTGATGCCTAAAATTACATCAAATTAAAATTTCCTTCCTTCCTTCCTTCCTTCCTTCCTTCCTTCCTTCCTTCCTTCCTTCCTTCCTTCCTTCCTTCCCCAGGGCTTTGAAAGGTAGGCTTCCTTTAATTAAAGTTTTACATGCATACAAAGGTTCTCCTGACATACAAAGATATCCTTCCTACTTTTTATGTATTGAGAATCAAATAAGTCAAATTTTGGGGCCCCTTGAACTTATAATGACAGTGTATCAAATCCATCTCTTTCCAGATAAAAGAGATTGTTACATTGCCCATGGTGAAGTCTAATATTCCTCATAGTTCGTGCCATCCACAATTTTCTTCACTTTTTGATTTTCTAACTCAAATAGAAATGGTAATTTGAGATATTCTTCAAAGATTAGTTATGAAAAATTGTGAGAAAGAAGCAGGGATTAGCAGAGTAAGTACACCTTAGTCAATGACCTCAATTATTACAGGCTTAGAGTAACAACGTATGAGGATTTAATAACTAAGATGTAAGTTAAAAATAGCTGACTGATCGTGTCTGAAACTTTCTTGGAAAATTTTGTTTGCAGTCAAAAAGAATAAATCAATTAGAGATTGAAGTCAATCATAGAATAGAGTACTTTTATTTAGATGTTTTGTTATGTGACAAGGTAACACTTAGTAGTTATTTTGAAATACTTTCTGTAGTAGAAATCATACTTGACTGAATCAAAAGCTCCTTTCAGCTCTCTTCTTACCTTGACAGGGTATAGCATATCCACAGGGAAGAACAAGGTGATGGCCTTTCTGGTCACATGGTGATGGTGACTGGAATTACAGAAACAGTATCTAGCAGAAAATAGGTACCTTACTTCTTGGGGGCTTTACGTGATTTTATAAAACATTCTTATCAAGTGGTTATGAAGGTCACAATGTTTTTGCTTAAAATATCTGGTTCTCTGAATAATATAATGGAAACTTAGAAAAAGCTTTGTATTTCTAAACTTCTAAACAATGCACAAATTCCAAAACATGAGCAACCAATTTACCCACTCCGTAAAATCTAGAAACTGCCAAAGGGCTGGCCTGTCTAGAGCTTTTTCTTTTTTCTTTTTTTCTTCCTGTTTTTCTTTTTCTTTCTCTCTCTCTCTCTCTCTCTCTCTCCTCTCTCTCCC
This sequence comes from Macrotus californicus, assembly GCA_007922815.1. Lineage (NCBI taxonomy): Eukaryota > Metazoa > Chordata > Mammalia > Chiroptera > Phyllostomidae > Macrotus > Macrotus californicus. Next base: position 25,762 of record VMDR010009701.1, read on the forward strand.
CCCTCCCTCTTTCTCTCTCTCTTTTTCCTATTTCTCTCTCTCTTCTCTACCCTCCCTCCCTCCCTTCCTTCCTTCTTTCCTTCCTTCCTTCCTTCCTTCCTTCCTTCCTTCCTTCCTTCCTTCCTTCCTTCCTTCCTTCCTTCCTTCCTTCCTTCCTTTTCTCCAGTCAATGAAAGGCAAACTTTATTGAGGCCCCAGGGTCACAGGGATTAGGCAGAAGACTGCCCTATAGGCCAGAGGAGGTGATGGAGGGACCTTATTTAACCTTCTTGGGGCAAAGATTGTTGGTGTGGTTGCACGTTTTGCAGCACTTGACAGCGTCGGGGTACAGGTGGGCATAACACTTGCGGGAGATCATCTCATCACAGTTGTACTTCTGGGCAAGCTGGCGAGGGAGGACTGGATGATGCCACCATACAGACGAAGCACCAAGTACAGGGTGGACTCTTTCTGAATGTTGTAGTCCGAGAGAGTGCTGCCATCCTCCAGCTGTTTGCCTGCAAAAATCAGACGCTGCTGGTCAAGCGGGATGCCCTCCTTGTCTTGGATTTTAGCTTTGACATTCTCAATGGTGTCACTGTGCTAAACCTCAGAGGTGATGGCCTTGCCAGTCAGGGTCTTCACAAAGATCTGTGTCTCTGTGTCTGCTGGGGAAGCCACATGGACGCCACAACCAATACACTCCAGGGCCTCCTTGAGAAGAAGGAGCCTCTTTCATTGAGCTCTTATCAGATTCCTCAGTTACGGTATTCCAAACCCTCTTCCCACTCCTCAAGTATCCAATTCTATCCTATCTTCATCCATTCTTCATTTTTCCTGGAAAGGGCAAAACCAATACCTGTGTTTAAGGTATCTAATATATGGCACCGGGATCTAACATGCTGTCAAAAATTTGATATTTTCTAAATTAAACATTTAATTTTGACATGATATTTATAGATTCATGTGCACTTGTAAAAAGTAATAAACAGAGAAATCCCATAAACCCTTTACTCAGTTTCCTCCAGTGCTACCATCTTGCAAAACTCTGATATAATAACACAACTACCACCTGATATTTATTGTTAGCTCGCCAGAAAAATACATTGTTGTTGTTTGTGAATTAACTAAGTCATTTAAGCTCATTGTGCAGGCCAGCAGGGGTAGCCTGCACAGGCTAATTATATAATCAATTGAAGTAAAGAGTCATGCTGGAGCCCTGACTGGTGTGGCTCAGTTGGTTGGGCATCGTCCTGCAAATCGAAAGGTTGCTGGTTCAATTCTCGGTCAGAGCACATGCCTAGGTTGCAGGTATGGTCCCCAGTTGGGGTACGTGCAAGAAGCAGCAAATCAATGTTTCTCTCCATCTCTTTCTCCCTCTCTTCCGCTCTCTCAAAAAATCAATCAGTCAATCAATTCATACTAGGCCTGGCTGGTGTAACTCAGTGGATTGAGTGCAGACTGCAAACCAAAGGGTTGCCAGTTCAATTCCCAGTCAGGGCATATGCCTGGGTTGTAGGCCAGGCCCCCAGTGGGGGCCATGTGAGAGGCAGCCACACAGTAATGTTTCTCTCTCTTTCTCCCTCCCTTCCCTTCTCTAAAAATAAGTAAATAAAAAATCTTTAAAAAAATAATTCATACTGGAAAAATTGGATCAGTCATATTAATTACACTGAATGAAAGTAGTTAATAAGTTTAATTTCATTAAAAGTAGTTCTCTATGAGAATGTGGGGAAAAGTACTAAAAAAATAAACTTACATGGTTTTTGTTTGTGTTGTTTTCAAAATATGCTCCCTTTCCCCGTGTGGTTTTCAGAGTTTCTAAAGTGGCCCGGGATTTCCCAACCATATGTTGTACACACCCTGATAATCCCTGCGGCTGAATGTGATCATGTCGTGAATGCCAGAAGTGACCTTAAGATGAGAGATTATGCGGATGGGCCTGACCTAATCAAATAAGCTCTTTAAAAGTAGAGTTTCCTAGGGCTAGTTGAAGAAGGGGAAGTTTGAGAACTGTGCTCTGATTGGCCTTGAAACAAACATCCACGTTGCAAAGTGACAATGGTGGCCATGAGGAAAGGAAGTAAGAGCAGCAACTGGATGCTGACACCCAGAATGTAAACAAGACTCAGTCCTTCAGCTGCAAGGAACTGATTGGCCAACCGCACACGAGCTTGGAAGTGAATTTTTTCCCAGAGCTTCCTGATAAAACCTTAGTCCAGCTGACATTTTGATTTTGACCTTGTGATGCAGTTAGCAGAGAGCCCAGCCACACCTTGCCAGACTTCTGGACAATTAGAGAAGCAGAGGACAGGAAAGAAACTCTGGCGACTCTGTACGACCCCTCACAATTCTGCAGTGACTACTCCCTTTGAGAATCCACGTCTAAAATTACATAATGAAACTAGAGTAACAAAGATTTACAACAAAAGGAAAATGGAAATAAATAAAGTATCATGTTACCCTGAGTCACCTTGGAGTCATATTTAATAATAGCAGGCCTAGCACAGCCACATTCAACTCACCATTATCATAAGTAAAAAATTCTGGTAGCTGGCGCATACAGCATGTTGAAGCATGTATCTCATCTGTAAAAAACTTAGAAGCCCCTGTTAAATCTCAAATTTTCTTAATGTTACACTCTCGCTTTGTTGCTTCATTTGTTTCTCTGAGGAAAGCAAGTATCTCATTGTTGTCAAGACAGCCATTCCCTCTGTCTGTGTTCATAGGGCACTTAGGAAAAAGCCCATTCTATGCCTTTTTTATTTTTGCTTTTTTCCGGGAAGACAAATTCACTTGCATAGCCACTGAGTGTGATTTTAGTATCAATACATAATCTCAGCTCTGTTTGACTGAGAAGTCAATCAAACATGAGTTCGTTCTTTCACTCAATAAAATCATTTGAGCCACAGCTTCGCATTCTTTACATTAGGTTCTGGGGATACAAGGGAACAGCACGATCCCTGTCAGGGGAACTTACAGTGTAGAGGTGGAGATGGGCTTCTAACCAGGAAAAGCAATGCAGCAAGGCAAGTGCTGTGAGAGAGGTACAGAGAGGAACACTGGGAAGGTTGGCTTGCTCAGGGAAGCCTTTTTGGGGGGATGACCCAAAAGGAGGAGGAGGAAGAATTTCCTATTGCTGCTACAACAAATTGCCGCAAACTTCGTGAGTTAAAACAACACACAATTACACAGCACGGTGACTATTGTTAGTAATACTGTATTATATATTTGAAAGGTAAGAGAGTAGATCCTAAACATTTTCATTACCAGGAGAAGAATTGTAACTATGTACAGGGATGGATGTTAACTAGAGTTATTGTGGTGATCATTTCACAATATATACAAACATCGAATCATTATGTTGGACACCTGAAACTAAGATAATGTTACATGTCAGTTTTATCTCAGTTGCAAACAATAACACAAAATTATTATCTTGTAGTTCTGGACACTGGAGGTCCAAATTCAAGGTGTCAGCAGGACTATAACTCTTCTGTATGCTCTAGGGCAGGGGTGTCAAACTCATTTTCACCGAGGGTCATATCAGCCTCGTGGTTGCCTTCAAAGGGCTGAAATAATTTTAGGACTGTATAAATGTAACTTCTCCTTAACTGTAAAGTAGTTGAAATTACATTCGGCCCATTTGAAGGCAATTGCGAGGCTGATATGGCCACCGGTGAAAATGAGTTTGACATCCCTGCTCTAGGGGAGAATCTGTTCTGTGCCCCTTTCTGCTTCTGTAGGCCACCTATACTCATGGCTCATGGTCCCTTTCCAGCAGTGGAATCACTCTGACCTCTACTTCCATGTCACACCTTCTCTCTTACTCAGATCGTCTGGCCACCCCTTTGTGATTGCTTTGGACCCACCCAGATAATTCAGGGTAAAGCCATCCATTTCATTCATCCAGGACAGATTCATCCACGATCATTCATCTCAAAATTCTGAAACTAATCACATCTGCAAAATCCTTTTTACCTTATAAGGTAACATATTCCATGGATTATAATGTGGATGTCTTTGGAAGGCCATTATTCAGCCCATGGGAAGTAACCCCAGAAAGAGATGGCAGACTTCCAGACAGTGCAAACATGTGGAAAAGCCTGAAAGAGACCTAGAGGAGGGCAGTTGTAGAGCCTCACAGCTCAGTGTCATGGCTATAAAATAATGCATAAATACATAATAGTGTATACTCCACCTCTGTGCTTGTATGTAATGTTAGCCACGGTGATGATGAGTAAAGGAGGAAGAAGTTCAGAAGACAGGCTAAAGTAGTAAATGAGAAGCAGAAAAGACTGATCTTATTGAGTTCCTGTTGAAATGACCTGAGCAGAGGAATCCGTGGAAGAATTAAGTGGAAATGTGGCATGGTTACATGCATATTTTGGTTGACTGTCCTTGCTGATTGAAATTAAGTTGTGGGAGGGGAGACTAGAAGTAGTAAATAGGTCTGGCCCAGGGTAAAGTCAGTGAAGCACTTGGTTTGTGTGCACAATTGAAGGATGCACCAAAAGACTCAGTAAATAGAATACATAAAATTTTAATGTAATATTTTAAAAAATCAAAATGCAAAAAATTCATGATGAATAGTTTATGAAAATTTTAAATAAAGTCAGGGTTATTAGGGAGGTCCTTGAAAAGATGTTATAATAATTTAGGTGGGAGATGACGAGAGCCCAAAGCAGAGGATATAGCACTAGATAGAAAGACAATTGGATGGATTAAGAAAAAATGTGAATGGAGCTGTGCGGAAGGTTGGTGATATCTTTGTCCAAGAGAGTATATTCAAGGAGAGGCAAAAGTTTAGGTAGAGAGATGGTAGGTAGGGCCCATAAGGAGGGAATTAAGTTCTGTTTTGGACATATTACAATTAAGAAGTCTCTGATATTGGAGACTTCTCCAATATTCATCTGGAGATTCTAGTAGGCAATTGAAATACATGAATATAATGAAGCAAAAATGGTTAGCCCAGTATTTTTGCTCCTTCACCTGTTAGTCTCTGAGTTTTTTCACTGTTGTTTCCCTGCCAGACCAGTCTGCAGGAGGCAACAAAAGGATCTTGAAGGACTTAATTTATTGGGATATAGGAGTGAAAAGTTGGGAGCTCATTTTTGTAAGAGAAATGACAAGGGAGCATCAGGCATGTATCAGAGCAACTGATGGATCTTCCCTTTGCCCTGGACCATTTTCAGATTATTACATTGTCTCTCCCTGTCCCTTCCTGGTTCATGTTATCAGCTGTATTAATCTTTAACCTTTGCTGGTGCTGTCACTTATTGACAGCTTGGTCATTTCCTCTTTCTCATCAAAGACTTGAACCCCTGGATTAGTCACACAGTCCTTGGTATGACCTGGAATTCTTTTATTCTGAATCCTACAAGCAAGCATACCACTCTAGGACTTTAACCTTCCTTCCAACTCTTCTTCCCTCTGTCACACCTATTACCAGTTCCTTGAGCTCATCAAGACTCGATGGCCCCAGACTTCCTGGGCTGGGTGTCCGTTAGTCGCTCTCCACCTTTCATTTCTATTCCTGTCCTGATTACACTGCAGTAGTGCCTTACTTCAGCCATGTTTGCACCGATACCCTAAATGTCCCTGCTTTCTTCTTGTATCATCTGAGAGACTCAAACTCTCTATTCCTTTTACCTATTTCTGGTGGTTTCCTGGCAGCCTTTGGCATTCCATGGCTTGTAGAAGGGTCACCTTCACTGGTGTTCTCCCAGTGTGCATACCTATACCCAAATTTACCCTTTTCATTTGCCCTTTTTATAAGGACACCAGCTCTATTGCATTAGAGGCCCACTGTTTTTCTTAACATTTTTCAGATCTATCATAATTTGCTGATAGGAATGACAATTTCTAATTTAATTATTTTAATTATCTTTCTAAGCTTCTTAAATTCCATTTACACATAATCATGACTGCAAGGCTATATCTTACACTTCCATTGTATTTGACCAGGATAAACTTTCAAATTAATTTCCTCCATAACTACATGTGAAAGGGATGTAAAGTAATAGCACTGAACCAGCACACAAACAGAATTTAAAATGAAGAGGGAAAAAGTGAATTCCATTGTGTCACATGATATGGTTAAGGAATAAGATTTATTTGGAAAATAAAAGTGAAGGGTCAGCAAAAGGAGATGGATGAACTTCAGGCCCACGAAAACTAGATCCATTTCTTTCTAGAGATCTTGGGACCCATGAGAAATTGTAACCCTCTAGCTAGGTAGGATACACCAGCCAGTGGGTAGCTGAGTTCAGCTGCAGTCCTATTCACTAGGAGATGGAGCTGCCCATTGTCTGGGAAACCTACAATGAATTTTCTAGGCCACTGGTAGACAATTCTGTTCCTTACAGAACAGTACTCAAAAAAGACAAAACAAGTGCTCGCTTCAGCAACACATACATTAAAATTGAAATGATACAAAGAAGATTAGCATGCATGGTGCCTGTGCAAAGAAAAGAAAATCTCTCTTTTGGCAGTTTATTAAAATATTTAAACATTCAGCCCTGGCTGTTGTGGCTCCATGGACTGAGTGCCAGCCTGCAAACTGAAAGGTTGCCGGATTGACTCCCAGTCAGGGCACGTGCCTGCGTTGCGGGCCAGGTCCCCAGTTTGGGGCCTGTGAGAAGCAACTGAGGGATGTATCTCTCAAACATCAATGTTTCTCTCCTTCTCTTTCTCCCTCCCTTTCTCTCTCTAAAAAGGAATAAATAAAATCTTAAAAAATAAAAAAAAATGTTTAAAACTTTAAAAATATTTAAACATTCAAGTTTTATAAATGTAAATTTTAGCCATTAAGTTAAACTAATAGAAGAACAAAGCAAAAGAACATACATGCATACAGGGTAGCATTTTCTTCTTTTTCAACAAAAGTTATATCTTGACCTTGATGAACTCTTGCTCCATGTTATATCAATGAGAAGATTTTTGTGTCCTTGACAGTGACTGAAGAAGAGATTAGTTGAGGTTATCAAAATTAATGATTGACTTA
>VMDR010009702.1:0-32743 GCA_007922815.1 Macrotus californicus
TCCACTTTGACTGTAGTACTATGAAGGAAATTTCAACCACAAGGACTTTTTAAAAAGACAAAAATTTGTAAACATTAAGTTTTATAGTTCCCACAGCCCAACTGAAGTAGCAATTTGTGTTCTGACTCTAAAGTATAGAAAGAATTTAGTACAAATCTTTGCATAGCATGATTTTGAAAGAATAGGTATAATATTTTCAAATAGACATTTTCATCTCTAAAACTAGATGGTATAACATTTTATCTTAATTCAGTTTTTTTCAGGAATTCAAGATAACAGAGTACAGATCTATATAATATATTCTAGTGATAATATTTAGCTAATCTGTAAGAATGGAGATGTTCTCTCTTATTTGTATGTCTGAGACCAAATAGGATATTGTCAATTTATTACCTATTTGCTTTTATTTCCGTGGGTCCAGAATAATGTATAGCATGTGGGCAGCCTTTAAATGTTTATAATATTCACTGGAAGCAATCATTTGATACCTGTGGTGAACTCATCCCGTTAGGTGTTGAGTGACATGAGACCAATGTCTGTGTCCGATTCCTCTGTTGCTCTACCCAGTGTCTAACATAGCATCTAGCCTGCGGTCAGCATGCTTATCCAGTATGTAAAATAATGAAACAACAAAGTCTTAGTACAGTTTTTACCAGATTTTCAATGGAATGATAATTAGGTCCTACTTGCAACTACTGGTTGAGATGCTCCTAGTTTAGGATGACAAAATCATGTCATCAACAAATATGGGCAATTGGCAAAGCATCCTAACCATTTCCATAAGCCATTTGAAGATAATTAGTTACAGGCATGAACCATCAAGAATGCATAATTTACTGTTAACATATTAATTTCACTCACTTCATCTGAGACGAGAGTTTTAATGAGGTCTTTATTGAGTTGGTTCTTTCTCAGAGGAATGATGGTAAGTCAGTGAATGTTGGAAAAAATTCCTATTTTTAGCCATTTCCGTAGTGAGTTGAAGCAGTACTTAGCAGTGACCAGTAGGAGAAAAATTATACACAAAGCCTGCTTGCTTCATATTTATATGTCTGGATACCCTGGATTTAGATTTTTTTAAACACTGAGTGATGTGATATTCCCATGTAGGAGACTTTGAAGAACCTGCAATATTAACAATTGCCATTTCTTTAATTGAATATAGATTTTTCCCCATCAATGATTTTGCTTGTAAATTTCATGTTGTAAGAGCAAATCCAGATTATTGGTACCCACAATGAGAAGTGTTTAAGTCTCCCACTAAGATCTATTTTAATCCATTTTGATGTCTTAATGTTGTCTTTTAAATAGTTTGAATTACAAACAATCTACATATGATTTCATCAGGGTTTCCTTAGAATTACTAGTTCATAAAGCTTAAAGCTCCTTAGAACCAGGTAATCCTTTGCTGTGGGTGGCTGTCCTGTGCATGGATGTTTAGCTATGTCCCTGGCCTCTAACATACCAGATTCCAGGAACACCTTCCTGCTAAAACTAGAATGCTTTCAGACTTTGCTTAACTTTCCACGGGGGACAAAATCACCTCCGCTCGAGAACCCGTGTGTGTCTGAGGATGAGAAGTAATGGTGAATACTCCGTGCCATCTTAATCTAGGCAGCCTTTGGGCACAATGAAATAGGTAACAGACTCATCTGTTTCCTTTCACTTATTGAGGGAAACAGACATGCTCATTCTGAAGGTTTACACCCGCTTCTCCCCTGCCTCTGTCTTCCCCTCCGCCCCCATCTCTCCTTACTTTTCTCTTTTACTCTTTACCTCCATGTAGTCCCCATACATCACACGTGAAATGTGTGATGATTTTTAAAAAACGCCTCTGTTAATAACTGGACGTTGAAGGGTCTTGTGGGCCTTGCAGTATCAGTGGTCACTTTTTGATGCACTATTATCCACGGTCAAGACCGACTGGTATACAGGGGCCTCTGTGTCCTTGAAAAGGACTGGAACCGAGAGCCACGCTGTGCTCCAGGCTGTCTGGCAGGAGGCTGGACTGAATGAACGATGGCCTCCGAGTCGCCGGGCAGAGAATCGGGGAGGAGAGAAGATGGCTTTTTACTGCTTTATATTAGAAACATAAATAACTTCCTTCAGTTAAAACAGAGTTGAGATGCAGGGAGCTGTTCCAGCTAAGGGTGATCGTCTTATCTGGAAACGGTTACTGCCCTCCTTCCAAAATTCTCCCTGGAGACCTGAGGCCTACAGAAGTTAGACTAACATATATTTGTGCAAATACATTTCCATTGCCTTTCAAACAGTTTTCACGGGTTTTGGTGCTGCCCTGGAGCCGTGGGCATGCTCCCATTCTGCTGGTGACAAAGGGGAAGTTGCCATCACGTTTTTGGTGAGGAATTTAGCTTCGACAAGTTTAGAAATATTTATTTTCTTTAATTCTTATATTAGACTTCTAAATTTTGTCCCAATAAAAAATAGTGCACAAAAATATTATTATAAAAACTCCAATTAAATACAGTTTCTAATAGCAAAAATTAGAAACAACCTAAATGTCCTACATTAATGGGCTGATTGTATAAATTATATATTTAGTTGAAAACTATGTTGTTATTAAAATTACATTAGAAAAAGATTGTAAGATATTGATAATATATTAAGTATAAAAGTATTCTACTAGTTAATTGGTGTGGGGAAGATTAGAAATCATTTAACCTTCTATTTGGGTCACTATTTTTATCTCTAGGTGGTACAACTTGATGTGATTTTTCTTTTCTTTTTTCAACAGGTATTTTATAAATTTTCTACAATGAACAAGTATTCTTTTTGAAATACAAATAAAGCAAAGGTTTTTAAAATTTCAGAAACTCAAGTGGGTGACCTTAAAGGAAAATGCCAATGGCAGCCACGTTTATGATTTATGAAATGCTTATTCCATGTGGAATCTTCTTTGATATTTTTAAAAGAATACAAATCAAAGAAAGCTTTATTTTCATCTCAGATTTTTACATGCGTTAGTAAAAAAAGTCCTCTGTTACTTAGGGGAATGTTAGGACACATAGTCAATAAAACCTGAGAAAAATTACACACCGGCGTTTTGGTTGAGGGTGTTCTAGGGTGTGTGCATGATGGATTATTGGTTTTCTGACTAGCGGAAAGGAAAGAAGTATTTGTTTTCTACTAGTTGGGTTATTTGTAGTCTTTCCCAGAAACCTTTCTAAATTCTTCTAAACAAAGCATGTGAATGGGGAAGAATGAATAGGTTGTGGTGTCTGGTGCTTCATTCAAGGACAATATTTAAAATTTATATTTACATGGAATAGTACATCTGGGAGTGAACAGTCATTAACAATATGCCCATTTGTGCTTGTCCGCTATGTTTACTGGTCATCACAGAGTGTCCAGAAAGGGAAAGAAAAAAAATTAGAGAAAAGTCACATTCAGGGACAAAGTAGTATATTAGTATTATTATGTATTATTAGTATTATTAGTATTATTATGTTACTATACTAATCTTAGTATTACTATATTACTATAGTAATATTATATCACTATAGTAATATTACTATTACTATGGCAATATTGCTATTACTTCTTCAAAACTTTTTTTTCCCTTCTTATCTCATGACCATTACCCATTGACTGGCTGCCACGGAGGCAGATACACCGCAGACATGTGAAGGAGAGCATCCTGGAGAACATAGTCCACAGGGTCCTGCTAGCTGCTCTCATTGGGCAAAGACGATGGTGGAAACAAATCCTTCCCAAATGAAACAAAAGAGCTAGTAAGAGCTGGCAGAGACAGAGGGCAGCCCTGAAGAATAAGGAAACTGTATTTCTGGTGATAAAATCAAACAGTCTGGCGATCCAGCTTTTCCCCGCCTTCACCACTGGTGTCCGGCTTATGTCCCACCCCAGACCCCTCCCTGTGGTCTGGGAACAGAGGCCTCAGTGTGACAGGGGTGGCTAGAGCACTCCCCCATTTAGCATCTGGACATTTTGCCCAAACTGAAATGACCAGCAGGGAGAATCGCTCTCCAAAGGAGAGTCCTTCTGACCCGCATTTGCTTCCTGCTCTCCAGTTTCACGAAGGATAGAAAACCAAAAATCACTTCAGCTGCCATGTTCACTCGTGTTTCCATCCTTTTGGGATCCCTTCCCTTCCTTACAGACCACATTTTGGAAGAGAGAAACTTGGGTTTTTTCTTAATCCTAACTTGTTCTCTCCTCCCCTTCCATTCTCTGTTCGGGCCATTGAGGACTGTGCCGATAGGCGGCTGTTGCCTCTCAGTTCATGGTCACTGTTCTTCGCCCGCTCTGGGAGGTGCGCAGGGCTGCCGGCTGGCAGGTGCAGCATTTATTCTCTAGGGAGCCACAAGCAGTGCACTGGACTCATGTTTGCCTCCTTCAGTGGGACCAGAGGTACATTATAGTCCCAAATCCGAAGGAACGCAGTTCAGAGAATCACTTGGAAATAATCTCATCTCTCTCTCCTAAACCCTTCTCATGATATCTCTTTTAAAGGACTCTTTACTCCTAAGCAGGAGGTAGAGAGTCTCTGGTTGCATTCAACTTGGGGTTTCATGGTGTTCTTTAGAAATTGAAGTTGACAGACTCATACTTTGTGAATTCTTTGATAAATTCCATAATGTTCAGTGCAAGCCCATTTTGGGACTTGTTATGTTATGTGGAATTGATACCTTTGTGTCCGCCTTCCCCACCAGACTGCACCCTCGTGATGTGTGGACCCAGCACAGGAGCAGACCTAGTATGGGTGCCCATGAAATATTTGTTAAACAAACTGTTGAGTTCCGCTTGCGTGACTCAGTCTTGTCCTACCGCCACCAGGAGTAATTTTCCTCTTCTCTCTGCTGGAATCTTTGGTTGTAGCTCCGTGACAAGATTTGCCGGAGATGATGTTTTTGCATTTGCCTCCCACGCTTGGTTTGAGTGCCTTGGAAGCAGGTGTTGCATCAGATCCGCTCTGGCTTCCTGTGCACCGTGCCTTCCACCGAGGAGGTGCTCGATGTTGTGTGTATGGCAGCTCCAGTCAATTGTTCACAGCGTGCTCAAGATGCACAAAGATACGGTGGTATCTGTATTTCCTGTGTGCGATCTGATGGCGTGAACCCTACCCTGCTGGGTCTGAGTCTGTAATGTGTGTGTGTGTGTGTGTGTGTGTAAGAGAGAGAGAGAGAGAGAGAGAGATATTAAGGTAGAAGGAGAAACCAAACACAATCCAATTCACAAAACATCCAATTTAATAATTTTTAGGTGACTCTCTTTTTGAAAAATCTAAATGCTTAGGCTTTTAGATTTCCTTATTCCTCTCCATTGCTCTCCAAGACTGCGTCGGTCCAGGTGTTCTTGGATTATCCTCTGGCATCTCTTGTCTCCATGGTGATGCTTCTTGTTCATTTGTCATTACAAATCTTAGTGCCATCTCTAGCCAACTTCTGTGACTGTTCCTCCCTACCAACGTCACCCTGCTCAGTTCCTGTGGCACTGTGATCCTGCTGAGGTCAGGCGGTAAGTCTCCCTTGGTCCCCATGGCCCACAGCTATGGTGGCACCCCTGGGGATTCTCCCTGCCCAGGAGCCAAGTAAGACTTGAAAAATCTAACCTGTAGCCTCCTTCTGTCTAACCATCATCTAGTAGCTGCTTGCTCACTAATGTCCCTGACCTGGGTTGTGGTGAGGATGCTCTAGGAGTCACCTTGGAGGTCATCTCCTTGCTGAACATAAAAAGCCTCAGCTCTCAGATTTCTCCTAACCCATCTCCCATCCTCCCAACCTCCGGACTTTGGAGTAAGACGCTACCCGCTTCCTAGACTTCCTCTTGCTCAAGCCTCTCCTTTCCACCACTCCCTGGGGATTCATCATGGTGGATTTGGCCCTTGGCAGCAGATTGGTGAGGGAGGGGGTGGAATGTAAACTCAGAATACTCTTTTCTGTGCAATTCCAGGGAATTCAGGAGGTAGAAACCCCTGTCCTAGGAGGCACTGGGTTTTAGGTGAAGGAAGATGAATGTAGTAGGTCATTAGGCCACAGGTTTCAGCTTTTCACTTCTAATCCCTGTGGCATCTTTGCTCAGGGAAATGAGAGCAGGTCGGAACTAAGGAAAGGGGAGGCAGACTCCACACCTCGTCTGCAGCAGGCAGGGGTTAGTAGCCCAGAGGCAGAGGCACACACAGAAGGGGCGCGGGCTGTTCAGGGAGCCGTATGTCTGACTGCGAATTTTAAAGACCAGTCTCGTGCCAGTAAAGATGCTCACGTTGTTCTTATTTCACAGCCACGCTGGACAAGCTCAGCCACTTCTCTGCTGCAGGGAGACCCACAACCAGGGGTCACACCTGCTCTGGTTGGCCTGTGCTCTGTTGGGTTGTGGACAGAGCAGGGCTCCCCTTTGCTGCAGTGCCAGGCCAGGGACATCACTGAGCTCCAGGTGTTTGTGTGTGTGGCCTTACAGGGAGAACAGAAAACTCCCTTCTAGAAACACTTGATAGCATAGGTGTGAACGCCCCACCCCCTCCTTGGGAGTTTACAATCCTCATGTACCCTTCCCAAGAGTCAATATCAAGTGTTGGATGTTCTGTGATTCCTCCGGTTTCTCTTTTTGCTTTAATAGAGAATCATTTAATGGGGGTGTTTTTTCTTCTTTCCAGTCCCTGAGCTAGAAACTAAAGCTCAACAAATCTCTCCTGAAAAAATGTCCTCTTTTTATATTCAATAATAGAACATATTACAACACCACATATGTTCAAGTGCCATTAAAAAAATCTTACAGCGGATGTGCTGAGATTTAGGAGGTTTGAAAAGTGCTAAATGAGGAAGTCTTAGAACAGTGGAGGCCCACACTGCTCTCGAGGGGCCGACTGTAAAGCACCAGATACTAATTTTAAACCATAAGTTATCGTCGTCAACAATGAGGGCTAATTGATTTGGGCCAGTGGAGTGCTTTATCTATATTGATTCGTGAGTATTTGGTAGGATTACTGCTAATTCCTTTGTAAGTCAACTCTCCTTGTAAATTCTGATGGAAAATAGCTAACAGAGGATGAGGTGTGCTCCTAGACGGTTATGGGAGTTGGGTCCTGTATTAGCTTTTACCTTGTTTAGCTACCTGAGCTGTATCAAGCTTGTGTTTCTAACCACGGGGGCGGGCATGGGGCGGGGGGGCGGGGGAACTATTTTAATGGTAATACTTATATGAATAAAAAGTGTCTTAACTCATCTTTTTCTATTAATATATAGCAAAAAAAAGGGGGAGAAGCTTTTGACTTGTGAAACATTCAGTTATTAGAATGCACTAGAGCAGGCAGACAATAAGTGATAACACACTACAGGTCAAGATCCCTACCTGCCCCCCACCGCCCCAAAGCTATTACAAAATGCTTTGTGGTGGGAAGGAAATTGAACAGTAACTGTGCTGATAACAAACTTCAAATGTTAATAGTATGCAAATTGTTTTCCCATTTGAGTGGGAAGAGCTGTACGGTACAACACAATCCCCACGACAGGCTCTTTCGCAGCCCTAACCTATTTCAATACCTACCTACTCCATCATCCTCACCCTTCCTTGTGTTGAATTTCTTTGCAAACCCTTCCTGGACAGCCTACCGTAGTGAGATCACCCTCAAAATTAAACTAACTTCTGAGAGTGAGTGGAAGAGGGACAGTGAGTGTGCCGGAGAGAAAGTGCCTCATACCTTAGAGGTCCCGAGGGATGGCGATCAGTGGATGGTGGAATTGGTGACCCTTTAGTAAAGTCGCTGGGCTCTTCCTCCATCATCTTGACAGTGAGATGACCACTTGGTGTCATCTCAGTTCCTTCAGTGGATCCTGAGAACCTTCAGCATGTAATAACCTTTGGTCTTTCTCTGGTTCTCATCAAGCTCCTGACATCATTGCTGGTAAACCTTTGTTGGATCTTCTCCAAAGCCATCAGACATGGCTGACAGCTTACCCATGAACATTTCTTTTTTTCTCCCTATTTCCAAGCAGAAGGACCTGGGAGAGCAATACTAAATAGACCCCATGCAGAGAGAGGCCCTTATAAAACCAGCCAGGGCGAGGTCAACTTATGTGCAGCATACTAACATCAATATCCCACCAAAGTGTAGGGCTGTGTCCTTTTCTTTTTCATTAAACCTTGTATTTTGAATAATTGTGGATTCACATTTAATAAGAAAAATGCAAAGACATTTCTGTGTAACCCTTTAGACAGTTTTCCCCCACACAAATATCTTGCAAAACTGGGACAACCAGAATATTGATGTTAACATATTCCACCTAGCTCCTTCCAGTTTCCCCAGTTTTATTACATACATGTGCGTGTATGTGCATGCATGTTTAGTTGGGTGCAATTTTATGTATGTGGGTTTGTGCATCTATGACCACAGTCAAGGTCATCATCATGGGCTCCCTTTTTACAACTGTCTGTGTCTCACTCTTCTCCCTCTAACCCCTGATGACCACTAATCTGTCCCTTACTTCGCAATTTTTTTCATTTCAAAAATGTTACATAAATGGAATAATATAGTAGGTAACCTTTTGGGATTGGTTTAGTTCACTCAGGAGAATTTCCTTGAGAACTATCTCATTTTTATCCCAAGCTTTGGGAGGCGATCTGGTAATGCGGATGATCACGTCTCTCAGTTTAATAGGCTATAACATTAACAAGCCGCTTTAACATACAACATTCATTGGATGCTCTCAACAGGGTAGGAACAAAAGGCTTAAAAAAAAAATGAGCAGAGATGACAGGGCTCCATTATCTAGTGTGGCAGAAATCTGAGGGCTCTTCACCAAACCTCCTTCCTTGTCCCCTTCTCTTTGGGAAAGGTGGCCATGTGACTGGATTCTGGACAGTGGGCAGTGACCAGGTGCCATGCATTCCATTTCCAGTCGGGTTTACAAACACCTCCCACACATGCCCATCCACATTCTTTTTCTTCCTGGAAACCTATGTCAAACCTAGTGGAGCCACAAGGCGAGACAACCGTGACTGAACCCTCCAGGGTCTTTTGAACTTTTAGAGTACTGAGTCACCACAGGTGTGGGCCAGCCGCTGAGCATCTGGAGGTGGCCAAGGGAGGGAAACAATAGCAGACTGTGTCACTTCCTGTCCTATCATTTCCTCCTTGGGTCTGTCCCAGACCCAGGATGCTCAACAGCACTGTCCCCACACATTCAAAGCAAGCCACCTTAGGAGTTTCTCAGTTTTCTTTGAGTTGGGTTGTTTTGTTCCATAATTCTTCTGGAATTAATATTTAAGAAGGCAGCCGTGCTAATTCAGCACCTTGTTAGCCATTCTTTGCAGGTTTTTATCCATGAAATAATTGTATCTCTTATTATAAAAGAAAAAAGTGGAGAAAATAGGTAATCTTGGATTTATCTTGCTGAAACATACTATGTTTCTGGTACAGTAGAATTCCTGTGATTTTGCTGGATGAGTGAGCTTTAGCATCTGGATAACTCTACAACACCACGCAGTTCAGATTAAATAAGGAACTGAAGTGAGGGAAGAAAATTCACGGAGTTCTGGGGCGGGACGGGCTCTTAAGATGGAGAGAATCGTGCCTGTGCCTGGTTTTCACCTTCCTAAGTCTTCCCACAGACTTTCTTCAAGCCTCTGCTCATTTTCCTGTTCTCATTACCACCATTCAAAGATGTTTTTTTAGTTCTCATTTCTCTGGACTATTGAAGCAGATGTTTCTGAAGTGACATGTTTATCAGCAGAGAAAAGTGGTGGTGATTCTTTCCACATGAATAGCTGCAAATGAAAACTGGCTTCTGGAACTTACCTTTTTGGCAGCCTGGCAGGATTTCAAGTCCTCTGCACTCCACAGTCCCCAGCATAGCCTGTGGTCGAGTGATGCTCTGATGATGCTCTGGGTTTTCTTCCTCGCTGTTTTTATTTCTTTTTCCTGAAGAGCGGTGGCCAATAAAGTGGGTTCTTCTGTTAGCATGCTTCCCCATAAGCTCTGTCCCCCTAGAGTCATATTGTGGAGAGATGGTGTTTTCCTAGAATTATTGTGACTCTGCACTTTTTAAGACACTCTTTCCTTTTCACAAAATGTGTGAGTTGAGTGATGGTAAAATAAGTATGGGATCAATTGGTTTTTCAGAAATATTTTTTGTAAGATCAAGAATAATTAGGGGCGTGGAAGAAATGCCTTTCTAAATCACTGCATTTTCTTACTCCAAGAACGCCAAAGGAACAAAATCGGTATTATAAACTCACAGTGAACTGAAACTTTAACCCTGTGTCATCATACCTTCTAGAAGACCATAACAACAGAAGGCTGCTTTTGCACCAAACAGTGCTTTGTGACTTGTGTTCACAGTCAGGGGGCGTGCATGCATGCACATACTCACTCACTCTCACACCCACAAACATGGATCTGGAAAGGGGATTTACTGTGTAGAGCAGCCACTAGGTGAATACTGAATATGCAGGGCTGCTCCATGGCACAGCTTCATGAAAACAAAAGGGATGCAAATATTCTCCAGAAGATCCACAGCAACCAAGAGTGTATGTGGTGGTACCCTCATGTGGGCATCCAAAGAATGGGCCCGTGCTGGTGGAGTGGAATGGTCACATGTGGAATGGGATCATTCGAAAGCAGTGGATACTTGGCTGTTTTATTTTTCTCTTGTGGCAGACTGTATTCCTTACGTCTGTTGTGCCTGTATTCACATTAAAGTCCTTACGCACATCCTTGCACAAACCAGCTGCACGCTGAGAGGAAAGGGCTGGAAGAGTGAGGTGGTAGAGGGTTGCAGGCCCAGAGTCAAATGCTTTATAAAACAACGTTTTGCTCTTTGGGAGTGTAAGTGCTTCAGCTTGGCTCTTTTTCTAATCAAAACCACATTGGGTATGCTTGGTTATTTGCACTGCCAAAGAAATGTTATAGTCAGCCCGTCAGTTTCTACCAAATGACCTGTGGAGAATTTGCTTGGGATTACATTGAATCTATTGGTAAGTTTGGGGAGAATTCATATTTCTGAAATACTGTGTTTGAATTCATGAACGTGGATTACCCTCCCATTTATCTGAGTTATTTAGAGTTCCATCAACAATATCCTACAGTTTTTCTACGTGGAGTGCTTTTATGTCTTTGGTAACATTTATTCCTACATACTTTTTATTCTGATGATTTTCAAGGTCGTATCATTTTCTGATTGTTCAGTGTTGTTTATCCAGTGGTCTTGCCTAACTCGCCTTTTAATTGTACTAATTTATTTGCAAATTCTTTTAGATATCCTGTCTTTGTGTTCTTTCATCTGTAGTGACAGTTCTACTTTTTCTTTCCAGTCTTTGCCTGTCTTCTGTTTCCCCTTTTTTCTTACTGAACTGGTGAAAACTTCCCATACAATCTTGAAGAGAAGCAGTGGTCGTAAGCATGCTCATTATTGGCTAGTTCAACAGAAAAACTTTCTGTGTTTCGGTGCCATGTGTAATGTTTGCTGTACCACTTTTGCGTTAAAGACCTGATATCAGATTGAGGAAATTTCCTTTCACTCCTTCTTTGCTAAGGTACTTCTATGAACAGGTATTTTCTCAAATGCTTTTAAAATATGTTATGATCA
The DNA here is from genome assembly GCA_007922815.1 of Macrotus californicus. Classification (NCBI taxonomy): domain Eukaryota; kingdom Metazoa; phylum Chordata; class Mammalia; order Chiroptera; family Phyllostomidae; genus Macrotus; species Macrotus californicus. The sequence goes on from VMDR010009702.1 coordinate 11,562, forward strand.
TAAGCTTTTTCTCTTGTATTCATATTAAAATAGTGAATAACATTTATTCGTTGATTAAAAATGTTGAACCAACCTTACATTCTTGTAATTTTGCTTGGTTCTTACTTTCCTTTCTATTTATTGCTGGATTTATTTTGTCAACATTTTGTTTAGGATTTTTGCACCTATGCTCATGAAAGAGACTGGCCTATGATTCTCTTCTTATAATGTCCTTATTTGGTTTAGGAATCAAGAATATGCTAGCCTCATCAAGTGAATTGGAAGGTGTTTTTTCTTTTGCTTTTCTCTGAAAGACTGTTATTTCTGCCTCAAATGTTTAGATGAATTCATTGATAATGTGATTTAGAACTGTAGGGTTTTTTTTAGTGGGAAAATATTAAACTGTGGATTCAGGTTCTTCAATAGATAAAGAAGTATTCATACTTTGTGTGTTTTCTTGTGTCAGTTTTGATAAATTACTTTTTGCATGAGATTTTTCTATTTCATCTAAATTTTAAATATATCTACAGAAAAGTATTTATGATATTATTTTATTACTCTTTTGAATGTCTCTAGGATCTGTAGTAATATTCTTTTTTAAAATTTTCCAATTATTGAGCATTTCAAAGATGCATGTTTTAGCTTTGTTATTTGTGTTATAAGTTTGTTTTCTAGTTAATTAAGTTTTGGTTTTGTGTTTATTTATTGCTGCCTTTATTTTCTTTGGATAACCTTTTTTTTCTAATTTCTTGAGATCGTTAATGAAACCACTTATTTTCAGATTTTCTCTTTTTCTAATATATTTACTCAAGACTATACATTTTCCTCTCAGCACTGCTTTACCTGCAGGCTGCAAGTTTTGATGTGTCATATTTTCATTAACATTTAAATGTATTTTCTAATTTAATTTTTGACCCATGGTTATTTAGAAGTATATTCCAAAATTCCCAAAGCTTCGGAATATTTCCAGTCCTTTTCTATTATTAATTTCCAGCTGAGTTTCACTGTTGTCAGAGCACATGATCTGTCTGATTCCAGGTGCATGACATTCGTTGAGACTTTTTGCCGTGACCCAGCAGGTGGCCGGTTTTAATAGCTGCCACGTGTGCACTTGAAGAGCATGTTGTGCTCTGCCACGGGGTGTCGTGTTCACTTGGGTCAGTGTTGTTAATGATACTGTTTAAAATCTTCAGTAGCCTTAGTAATTTTTTAACTGGTTAATAACTTCTATGAGAAGTATGTAAAAATGCAGACATAAACCTATTTTTTTCTTAAGCGAAACATTAATTACAGCTCAGCAGTCTATTTAAACCTGTTTGTGCATCTGCCTTAAGCATGGGTACTTGGGAATCATAGAAGCATGCTTCCCTTTTATTTATGGCATTAGCAAAAGGTATCAGTTAGGCTCTTCTGGCCAATCATTTTTGTTGGTGTTCTTATCTTTGGTTGAGAGACCACTAAATCAGGGAACTGCGTGTCCAAAGCAAGCCCTTTCCTCGAAACCATTCAAAGCAGGGATCCATTCTACCACCAAATCCATGCAATGCCCTGTCAAAATGTATGAGAGAGAATATTTGTACTGCACCATTCAGGGTACCACACAAGCCTGTTTATAACAAAAACATACAGAATATTCCCCCTCACTAAGTGCCCGCTTTCTTCCACTCTTCTAGATTGATCTTTCTAAAATGCAAATCTTATCATGCTAACCCCTTCACCTCATGTAAAAAATTTCCAGGGGCTCCCCCTTCTCTCCGGGAGAAAATTAGATTTCTTTAGCTTGGAATGCTGAGCCCACCAGGGTCTGGCTTCAGCCTTCTTCTGAAGTTTTATCTCTTTGCTAACCCCTGAGTTCCAGCCATCCATGGAATTTTCTGGATGGATCACAGTCTTTAGGCTGCTTTCTCTGTCCAGGGTCCACCTTTTCTCCATCCCATCTTGCTTTCCTGGCCAATGCCTGTCTGGCCTCAAGACAGCTGTGATGTCACCTTCTCTAGAGAGGACCTTGTTATTTGGAGATTTTTCTCCTCTGTGCTTTCTTAGCACCCTTGTCCCACCTCTGCCATCACACTTGCTGTCCTGCTTGGTGGGTGCGCATGAGCTGTGCATCCTTCCTAACTGAGGGGAGACATTGCATTCCCCTTGTTTGTATTTCTGGAGACCATTACAGTGCCTGCTGCCAGAACACACCCAACTTGAATGTGTGTCTCAAGTCATCTTAATTAATTACAGAAACAAACACATCACCAGGAAAGTACTCAGGTGGCGTCATAGATGACATTCAAGCATAAGCCTGAAAGTCACATTAGACATTTCTTTCAGGGGAGTGGTTTTAACTTCCTTTCTATGGCATTTAGGTAAGTGGCAGGGGGTGGGAGGGACATGGAGGAGACAGGTGTGTGGAAAGTACACAGGGACGCCTTTGGCTTACAAATCCACGGATGTGAGGAATGGAAACAGTGATTATCTTATTCAAATGAGTGTTTAGGACTCGTGATTCATGGGAACAGATAAGGAAGTGCTGGGAAAGACCCAGTTTCCTTTCACATTCCTTCCAACAAAACACAGCCTGTCTGAGACAATAGCCACCCTTGGCCACACTGACATCTTAGGAGCTGCTCATCCATCCTCAGAGGGAATGACTGTGGGCAGCATAGACAGATGTGGGAAAGAGTGTTCCATGCCTTTTTATTCCAGTTTATGTGTACTTGTGCTTTTTTGACGATTTCATTCTAGTAGTGTCTAAAGCTCAACAAATGAATGTGTTCTCAAGGCATAGTATTGTAGGGTTTTCAGAACCTCACCTGGCTAGGAACAGTGCCTGCTCCATTGTGGGTTTTTCTAAGTTATGAAGTTGAGTCAAAAAGTTGCTTCCTAATAAAGAAAACCCCATGGGTCCTAGAAATTATCTTTATGGGGAAAAAAAGAAGACTTTCTTCAACTGCAGCTGCCTTTCAAATTTCAAAATACTGTGTTCAGGCATTTCCTCATTCAGTTCCTCTCTTCCAACACTGTTATGCATTCCCAGCACTGGCATGGTGTCACGGGAACTTGGGAGCCAGGGCTTATTCTAGACTTAGGGCACAGATAACTGAAGTGATGCAACATTTCATCAGAGCAAAGAAACACAGGGGAAGCAGAGGGGACATGAGGAGAAATGAAAGATACATGTCAAGGGGCAGTGGCTCCTCAATGAAATTACACACAAGATTGACAGAAAGGCATCTTGCCAGAGTTTGAAAGCGTAAGTTATTCCTAAAATGGTGTTGCCCTTCTATACAGGAACTATTACTTGGCCGCCACAGTGACAGAAATAGATGGAGCGCTGGAAACTATGAACATTCACTCAGAAGAGAAACTTACTGTTATCCTTGTATGTTTTCTTTTCCCTTCCTCCATTTCTCCCTTCCTTTAGGTGCCCAAACAAAAAAACCTTTTGAAGTAATTTTAAAAACTAGACACATGAGCCACAGCTTACCATGGGACCTGTCCTTGGGGACGTTGGCCTTTTAGGTAAAATGAATTCCCATGGGAAAATGTCCAGACAAATTTTACCAGGAAAACAAAGGCAGACACCTGGGTTGTCCTGCCCCTATTGTCTTCTTCAAGTGTAACAAAAATACCTTAAATACAGGTATGAATGTTCTTGGCTATTTTTAGAAAAAAGTTATTTATTTTAAATCCTCACCCAAAGATATGTTTATTGATTTTAGAGAGAGAGGAAGGGAAGGGAAGGGAAGGGAAGGGAAGGGAAGGGAAGGGAAGACAGAGAGAGAGAGAAACATTGATGTGAGACAGAAACATCAATCAGTTGCCTCCTGTATGTACCCTGACCAGGGATCAAACCTGCAACCTAATTATGTGCCCTGACTAGATATTGAACCCACAACCTTTTGGTGTATGGGGTGATACCCCAACCAACCGAGCCACCTGGCCAGGGCTAGACAACATTCTTAAGATGGATTCAGAACTAGGGACAACCTGTACTCTAATGGAAAATAGGGAAGGTACCTCCTTATTCCCAGAAAGTTAGGAAATTTTTCCATTCTTGAGACTAGTTGGTGAACAGTGGTGAAAGAGCTAATTTAAAACTGTTGTACCTACAGAGGGGTAATTCCACCGAGAGGTAGGTGGTAGGTAGGGTAGGGCAGGATGGGATGTTCCGAGAAGGAGAAAGGACTGGGGGAAAGGATGGGCTGAGAGGCCATTGGAGCAGCACCCACCTGAATGCTACCCTACAGTTTTACAGCATTGGAAACTATGGACATTTGGAATGCCCTAGGGTTTGTGCGGCAGATGCATAGAGCAGAAAGCTGGCAGCTAGATGGGAACAGGGGAAGCTATAGCTGGTATTTAATGGGTGCTAGTCCAGAAACGGGCTGGGTATGTAGGACGTTGATCACCATTTAGTTTCTCTGAATGTTCATGTCGTCTTTTCTTTCTTTTTAATTTCTTCTTTCTCAATATGTTCACTTTTTATTACACTATGATTTCAGCTTTCACTTTTGTTTCAAAGATCCATTTTCCTGAATTTCACTGAACACAAAGCAGACAGATGCTCCCTAAAATTTATTTCTGTTTCCTTTAGTGAATTTTCTTTTCAAAGGTGAGTCTTTTCTTTGCATAATGAATTAGTGCTGTAGTCTCTGCTTCCTTACTGCTGAATCTTTTCATAGATTTTTTTTTCTCTGTTTAGTTGTCCTTGAATGTAGAGAGAGGTGAACATTGGCTGGTGTTGTCCAATGTTCCCTTCGCTGTCTGCCAGGGTGTCGGTAGAATCTTCTGCTTATCTCACAAGCTGGAAGGATGGGAGTAGACTTGAACTTCTGGTACCGTTTAGGCATCCAAAGGTACTTTATTCTGTGTCGTTTCTTCTCAGGTTTTGCTGAAGCCCTTGGTGCAGTGCCTGCTTTTGTTTCCAGCTTTCTGTCGGGTCAGACCCACACGCCAGATGCATACATGTGGCTGTTTCTGGTGTCTGGTGCTCCAGGTGACCCTATCTGGGCAAAGAGCCACACGGCTGATTTTCTGTTCATTGTGGCACAAAATCTGGGACTTCCTGGGGGAGCTGGTTTTCAGTGCTGCTAATCTGAAGTGCTGAGTGAGATTGGAAGGGATGCTTTTCCTGGGAGCACCGCTCCTACCCTGGCCTGGGGTCCTGGCGGCCAGATCATAAGAGATAGGAGGACCTTCATAACTTAATATCGCCACTATCATTAACAATAGTGGATATTAAGTGATACTCCGTGTAATGGCCTCAATCAGTTTAATTGTACTTTGACCGTAATTAGTTCTTAAGTAGCATCCTTTGGCCTATCACATCGAGTCAAGAGTCAGGATTGGAAGTGGCGCTTTAAGAAATGAATGACACTGGTACTGTGGTGCCCGGCCCTTCCTTCAGGTATGTATGTCCCTCAGTACTCCTGGGCATGTTGAGGTGCTCGGCACAAGGCAGGTGTGTCAGCCTGGGCTCGTGCCCTGGCCCTGGCAGTGAACTCCACGGGCCTTTGGATCCACAGGGCTTCCTTTTGTCTGGACGCACCACGCAGGTGGTAGAAATCTAGGTTACGAAGCACTTCTGTGACATACAAGTAAAGTGAGAATTGAAGGAGGATGCTTTGTTTGGTTTCTGCTGTCTCACATATGTGACATTTACGACAGTAAATATTTTTAATGGTTTTAACTCCTAATAAAAAAAAGTGACATAGGACATATTTCTACTAGGAAGAGAAACTTGTCTTAGGAAAAGACGTCAGTCATTTTCATGCTAACTTGTCTTTGTATAATTAGCATTATCCTTCATCTGCCACTTTTTAAAAAATCTGATAAACTACTTGTCTAGTTTGTAAAAGTTGGCTTCTTTAAGTCTGGGTCATGGATCCACAGTCCCTTTAACTGGAGACCCATGAATCTGCCTCCTTTGAGATTCACACAGTATGTCACAAATATCACAGAGTATGCCTTCGAGTTTTTGTTTTTAAAAAGCATTTTTAGATGAAATTTTGAATTTGTCCACACCTGAGAATATATATGTTGGCTTCACATATACATGGCAACTATATGAAATATAGATGTAGATATCTTGAAATATACCATGCTATTTTCAAAACTTCCTATTGTTGTTAAATTGCTCTCTGATACTTGGCAGGCTAGAAGTCTATGGCCGTGTTGAGTTTTTGTTACTTTGTAAGTAATGCATTTTATATTCTCAAAGTTTTTCAGGGTCTTTTCTTTATTCTTTGAAATAAAAAATTACAAAAGCGTACATTAGATGTTTTCATTTTTTGTTTCTGTTTTTATTTGCTCCCTTTTCATCTGTTTATAAAGCTTTTTCTTCAGTCTAGGAAAACTGACTTAAAATTGATTAAAGCTGCCCGTGTGTGCTTATTTCCTATGGAAGCCCCTTACAAGTAGGCAGGGCCATTGGGCTCTTACCTCTATTCATTGTCTGTTTTCCCTCACCATTTTGTATGTTTTATCCTTTTCTCTTAGGTTTTGAGAACTGAGGTGGGTCCTATTAGAGATTCGTGACAATTTCTGGTAGGAACTTTAAGTTCCAAACGAAGGGAGAAATATGAAAGTTTCCATTTACCCCCGTTTCGCTTTGCCGGTTGACAGTCCAAACAAGCTGGGGGGTAGCTGGCCCCCAGAGGTGAGAGGGGACGTTGGAGGCAGGCTGAGCCAGGAATGTGCTTTGAAGAGCTTCCATTCCTTCTTTGGAGCAGTGTCCCGTTCTTTGGCAGGCTGGCTATCTCCTGTGTATGAAGTGAGTGGCTCTGAGCACTTCCATGCCAACTCCCTGTCCTGCATGGTCTCTGAAACCCAGAACACTCCCTAAAGCTGCCAAGGGGAGGCCAACCTCACCTCCAGGGGGCCGTGGTCTCTGCTGACGTGCTTTGCATATTCCCCTTTGCCTGCTAGAGAGCCACAAGTCAGGTGGGACTCTAATAGAATTTCCTCTGTATGTTACCCGGGAATTTCTTTTGTATGGCTGACCCTCTTGCCTACTTTTTAAGGTTGATCCAGAGTTTTTCCTTCTTTTTTGTTGCTGATTATTTTCATGTGGATCTGGAAGAGAGTAGTTTATATCTTGCCAGGAAATCAAACTTTTCTCTCTTATAACTGCAAGTCTGAGGGTATTTTCAAGTCAGGAAGGTGGGATGAGCCTTAGCAATCAGGGACGTGATAATAATCGGCAGTGTCCTGCTAGAATGTTTCTCATTCGGTTACTTATGATGATCAAGGTCACCAAATAACCACAATGACAATAACGATCACAATTGGCTTTATAAAGGAACATCTCGGAAATGAGGAGGTATAGGTCCAAGAGCACAAACTTCAGTTTCAAGATGAGTAAGTTCTGGGGACGTGCTGAACAGCATGGTGGCCATAGTTAGCAAGCATCACTTTTGAGTATTGTGTACATGAAAGTTGCTGAGAGAGTAAACCTTAAATATTTTCACCACAAAAAACTGTAATTAGGTGAGATGATGGATGTATTAACTAAGCACATGGTGGTAATCATTTCCCAATATACACATGTATCAGATCATCGCCTTGTGCACCTTAAACTTACACAATGTGATGTGTCAATTACGTCTCAGAAAAGGTGGGAAAAACCCAACAGCGGGTCACATGGTTGATGGGACCATATCGATATCAATTTGATTTAACATTTATAGCAACCTAGGAAATAGGGTGGCTGGATCTCCATTTTGTAGCTGACACTCAGAGGAATTCAATAACTTGTCCGGTGTTGATAGCCAACATGTTGTGACATGTCCTCCATGTTTCTGCTCTTTTTTTGCTACTGTCTGTCTGAAGTGTTGTCCTACCTCCAAGTCCCTGTGCTTTTTAGTGTTCCCCGTGGCTGGATGTTGGCCATCTGTTGGCATTCCGTGGCCTGCACACTAAGGCCCTCTCTGAGGAGAGCATGCTTCATTATTTCTCTTGGACTCTCTGGAACTCCTGAATAGCATTGGGGAAAGTCTTATCTCAGTACCTTGGTTTATCATCCACCCTCACTTTTTTTTTTTAAGTAGGGTACTTACCTGCTCTTAGGGAATTCTTCCTGTCCGGAGAAATAGTTTGCCTTCATGTACACCTTTGTAGCCCTCTAGAATTATTTTGGTGATTTAGATCGCCTCGCTGTCTGGGAACACCCTTGGGCCAGAAGGCTGTTGTTCTCCCCGGTCACTGTAAACAAAGCGCCATCCATATAGCAGAATCTCAATTTGATGATGTTGTTGCTGGTCACGCTTGACTACATCCAACTAGGACCACAATTAAGATCAGAGAAGCAGCAAAACCATTGATCATTCAGGGCATCTTGAAAGATTAAATGTAGCTAGAAAGTGTTGGTGGTGATCATTTATTAAATGTGTGCATTTATTTTATAACTTTTTCCTTGAGAAAACTGGTCAGCTCCATCATTAGATTCGTGTTTTTGTTTTCAATATAGTAGAACAAATAAAAATATTTCATGGCTGTAAAATGTGTCACTATAACTGTAGGATTATTCTTTGTTTCCTTTGTTCTAATTGAATTGTGTCTTTTTCCCCCGCCAGGTTACGGTCTTTGGTCAAACAATTAGAGAGAGGGGAGGCTTCAGTGGTAGATCTCAAGAAGAATTTGGAATATGCAGCCACGGTGCTTGAATCTGTCTACATTGATGAAACCAGGTAAGCTAAAGATGACATGAAGTTAGTGCAATGATGGTGAATCTCCTGTAACATGGCTTTTCTGAAATGTCCCATGGCGTGAGTGGGGTAGCATTCAAATGACTGGCCTTGGAGCTTCAGCTTCCACAGACAAATGGGGTAGGTCTGAGCTTCACGTGACCTCTGCACCTCCTCATCTACAAAAAGGAGCTGCTATAACAGAACTCACCTCACATGGCCAATATGGCAATGCAGTGAGACCAGGTAAGAGGGGAAAAGGTAGTTACAGAAAAATCTGGTTAGGTTTTTTTAAAAATCAAATGTAGAGTTCCACTATGAATATTGCATGTTGTTAGCCTCTGTCTGAATACCGAGGTCCTGCCTTAATTCACAGCATGTCTGCAAGCGGAGGGTCTGGCGGTGACGGGGAAGTGTTTGTTCTCTTTAGCACCCGGTGTTCCTCTGTCAGTCCCAAGTATGGGGTTGATTTTCTTAGAAGACTCTGTGCACTTGAGTTATCCAAAAGTTCTAAAGCACGTCCAGTTACCAAATGCATTTGAAAGTGACAAAATTGATTTTCCTTTGAAAAACATTGAAATGATGAATATGAAAGGCTTTTTTTCCCTCCTTTTTGAAATTCAGACAGGCTGTTTGTCAACATTGTGCTGTCTTACATTCTGTGCCCAATTCCAATGGTAAAGCATTGCCCAGTAACCTAAGAATTGTGTGACTTAGGTTTTGGTAACATGCTTGGTTCCTAATTTAAGGAAACTGATGTAGCTTTTCTCCCAAAATGTTACCCTCTCTCCTTTTCCCCCAGCTAATGTGTCTGAAAGAAAAAAATCTTTTCATTGACACCTGTTTTTACTCCTTATTTTTAGTAGGGCTTAATATAAGTATAAAAGACAGTTTTAAGTTGTATGGTAACTTAGTACTATTCATGTTCTGTCCTAGTGGTCTGACCTATGAAAATGTTTGAAAAATCAGCTCAGCCTTCCTGACAGATGACAAATCTCTGTGCTCAGATAAAGCACTGTCGGTTTGGGAAATTTTGTTTGAACTTAAACATTTAAGTTTCTGTGATGTTCTGGGAAACTAGAGAGAGTATCAGTTTGACATTGTTTGGGGTGATGTGATGTGGGTAATATTGTACTTTATGGTCTGTTTATTATTCTTTTGTAAAAAAATACTTTCATGGAGATAATTAGCATATGACATTGTCTAAGTTTAAGGGGGACCATGTGTTGATTTGACACATTTTTACACTGCAGTGTGATTACACCATGTTAGCTAATGTTAGCATTAGCTAACATTCCTGTCACATGGTAATCATTACACAGGGTCCGACACAAATAATGGCCCTTTTTATTACAAAATCATAAGCATATAATTCTGTAACATGACTGTATCACACTCAAGCACACCTTATGACATTTTAGGTGAAATGTTCAAATTAGAACTATAAATTGTTACACCATGTTGTTACCCTACCCACCGCACTCAAGCAGGCACTACTTCTGCTGGATCCTATATTTTTATGGTGGAAACAATTAAAATCTAGTCTCTTAGCAACTTTAACGTGTAGAATACAATATTGCTGTCTATAGTGAATTCTTAAATGTCAATTTAAAACCAAACAAAATAATGGTCCATCTATGACATAAACCTCCCTGTGAATGCATTTTTAAATGGAAGTTTTAGATTCCATTCACATTCCACAAACCCAGGAATGAAGATCAGGGTGCTCCTGAGTGCACTGGTTCTGAGACCCACAGAACCGAGATGGACTGTATTTGACTCTCTCTGACTTTGTTTCTTTGTCCAGTCTGGTAGAGACAGCCATCCTGAAACATAAATTGTGGAAATGCCATGCCTGAAAGAAGTGGTGAGCTGTCACAAGCCTTACCAAAAAGGGGCTGTGTTTTTGTGGCCAGTTTAAACTAATTTGGTTTCTTTGAGAGACAGAACAGCTGTTGGAACAGAGAGCTCGAACTTCAGGTCCCATCTCAGTGTCTTGGGTGTGTTTCTTGTGTTCAGGCGACTCCTGGATACGGAGGATGAGCTCAGTGATATCCAGTCGGATGCAGTGCCTTCTGAGGTCCGAGACTGGCTGGCCTCCACCTTCACGCGGCAGATGGGGATGATGCTCAGGAGGAGCGAGGAGAAGCCACGGTTCAAGAGCATCGTGCATGCAGTGCAGGCTGGGATATTTGTGGAGAGGTAAAGACAACTGTCATCTGATGACCCAAAATTGGAAGGTTTGCTTCGATGTGGTTTTGGTGTCTTTATAAATACCGAGAATTCTGGGTGGAGACAGTCTTGAATGAGAGGTGGCGCACACAGAGTTACTTTAATCTCTGTAGTGTGACAGGCCAAGCTTTGCTTTTGCTCAGATTCTCTTTGTTAGCGAGAGAAGATTTACTTGGAGTTCAGTCTCTCGTTTTTGAAGGACATCATCTAATCCGTCGTCCTTTGACATGTGTGGATGATGTCTGCATAGGGAACGGGTCAGGGACAGCTTGTTGACCCAGGGAGGGCAGCTCATTGAAAGGGTTTGAGTTCCCCCTGAAACTTTCCAATCTGGTTTGCCATTTTGTTCTTTGAAATTGAATTGTCTCCCTCTTCCCTGGAAATAGAGTCCAGAAATCAATCAATTCTTCCTATAATCCTTATTATACAAGTGGATTTATTCTTTCTATACTCCTGTGGTACAACGACAGGTTTTAGAAATGCCACCGTTCCCCTGGGACGTTTTCCTGCATGTTTTTGTCAGTTCTAAAGACCAGCGCTCCTGAATGGGTTGCCCACAGGAGTTCTTTGTCCTGGTTAAAGTTCTACATTGAATACTGTCTGTGCTGAACTATAATTCACTTGTGGCAGAACCAGTGACCCATTTTAATCATTTAATTTCTAATCTGAGCCACAGAGATTATTTTTTTTGTTTCCAACAGTTCATGTGTTTGGGATTGTATTAATTTCTTTTGAATCTCACACTTAGGCCACTGAGTGACTATGAAAAAGGTAATAAAGGACACTTTAGATTCCTCGGGTTGCCAGATGTCACAACTTCTCATTATTTGTCAATACTTGGTATAAGTCTGTGGGCTGCTGATTCTTCTTTGTAAGGTGTAATGTTGCCTTTTCTCCCTCTCTGACTTTGCCAGAATGTATAGACGGACATCAAACATGGTTGGACTGAGCTACCCCCCAGCAGTTATAGAAGCATTAAAGGTAACACCTGTGAAAAGTCTTGCAGTGCACATGGGACTCTGTAGAAAGTACAGTTCCATTTGTCATTAAAAAATAAGAGGCTTGCATTTATAGTTCATTTACAGATGTCCCAGTCATTCCTGATTGTTTACTTTTGCTATCTTTTAGTTACCTGTTTTAATAATATCACTATCTTTCCAGCTTTCATCTTGCTAATTTTTTATTAAATCAAACTCTGTGGGTTTCAATTCTCTCTACTTCCTTGGAGTCATTTAGTGATAAGGTTTTATGAGGCTCAGTCTGACTTACGCCAAAGAAGATCAAATCTGATCTGGTTATAAATATTCAACATCAGAAGGATCTCTGGTGATCATAATTGTACCAATATATGATCACCTACTTGAAGTCCATTTTATAGATGAATATATGGAGCTCAGTGAGAAAAAAAGACACAGTTAATGAGGGGTGGGACTGTGGTTTGATATCAGAGTTTCAGGTACATAGTGAGCTATCAGTGACATTTTATGACATGAATGTCTGCCTCAGAGCCCTTATCCTCTCCACATACCCTCCTATTCTCCCAAGGCTCTCGCTGAGCCCAAAAGTTCCGTTTGAAGTCGCACAGATGGTTGTGTTTAAAATATAAACCCTGCAAATTCTCCCAATCAGGCAACTTCTTGGAATTGTACAGAATATTTTTGAGAGTCCCAGAGCAGATATATTCTTCTAGGTGTGTTTTGATTTACATGCACTGGTCGGAGGGCACCCTGCTGTGTTGGAGCTGAGCTGGTTTCTGGATTTGAGGGTGGGGCTGTGCTGAGGCCCAGGCTCACAGGGCCGGTTGACATCACGTGGTACGTAGTCATGGAGCTGCGTGTGGGATGCCTACTCAGGGACATCCCAGCACTCTGACTATGGTTAAAGCTGTTCTTGCCTTTCTCTGAAACCTTATAGTAGTTTCAGAACATAATATAAATTACTTATCCATGGAATTAGGGGTAGAAGTGCTTCTTGATCAATTTAATGTCAAGAAAAAGTCTTTTAGGGCCATTATGATTGTGTATTTCATAGTTCCTCTCTCCTGTCTTAGAGACAGTCACTAGCTGAATTTGTGAGACCCTATATATTAAGTTCTCAGTTCTCCGTTTTCTATTTTTTTAATTTGATTGAATTTATTAGGGTGACACTGGTTAATAAAATATAGAGGTTTCAAGTGTACAATTCTATAACACATCATCTATATATTGTTCACTACCCAAACAAAGCCTAGTCTCCTCACCATGTATTTGACCCCTTTACCCTTTTTTATTTGACCCCTTGACCCTTTTTTATCTCCTCCCCTTTCCCTCTGGTAGCCACCATACTGTTGTCTTTGTTTTTCAGTTTTTGTTTTTTGTCTTTGTTCGTTTGTTGCTTTCAGTTTTATATTCTACATATGAGTGAAATCATGTGGATCTTGACTTTTCCCAGCTGGCTTATTTCACTTAGCGTGATATTCTTAAGCTCCATCCATGTTGTCACAAATGGCAGTATTTCATCTTTTCTTATGGCTGAGTAGTATCCATTGTGGACATGCACCACATCTTCCTTATCCAATCATCTATTGAAGGATGCTTTGGTTGTTTCCATGTACAAGTCACTGTGAATAGTGCCACAATGAGCACAAGGGTACACATGTCTTTATGAATAAGTGTTTTCAAATTTGGGTGGTAGATACCCAGAAGAATGATTGTTGGGAACTCTATTGTTTTTTTTTTTCAAGATTTTATTTATATATTTTTAGAGAGAGGAGAAAGGAGGGAAAAAGAGGAGGAAAGAAATATGATGTTCGAGAGAAACAGCGATTGGTTGCTTCTCTCACGCCCCCAACTGGGGACTTGGCCTGCAACCAAGGCATGTACCCTGACTGGGAATCGAACTGCCAAGCTTTTAGTCTGCAGGATGGTGCTCCATCCACTAAGCCACACCAACCAGGGCTCTACTCTTATTTTTTTAAGGAACCTCATACTGTTTTTCCTAGTAGCTGCACTGATTTCCATTCCCACCAGCAATGTATGAGGGTTCCCTTTTCTCCACAGTCTCTCCAACACTTGTTGTTACTTGCCTTGTTGATAATAGCAATTCTAACAGGTGAAATGCTCCCCGGCCTTTTGGCTAAGATCAAGTGTAGTATCTATCCTTATCAATTTGATGTCTCTTCTTAACTCAAGGATAGGAAGGAGGACACTCAAGAAGGATACAGCGAGAAGATGCGTGTTTTTTCTCACTCCTCTTGAACCCCCACTTTAATGCCCAATATATCAGTGATTTACAGTGACATTTCCCATTTAATTAGTGAAGTCACTTCACATAAGATTTGATGTTTCATAACACCCACTAGGTAGTTGCACTGATTTTCATAATTGAACCTGAAACATTCCAGTGAAAGTCTTAGGAACATTAAAAGCATCTTTTTAATTCCTTCCTTTATTGTGACCATAAATACAGGTGATTATACAGGTACTAAGAAATTTATGAAAATGTTTTCCAATTGGGAGCATCATTTCTATGCAGAATAATGGAAGGGAATGTGGAGGGCGTGCACGAGCTGTTACTTTATGCTTAGGGAGAAGTGATGCTCAAATGCACACATTTCTGTCTGAGGGGAAGGGACCTCGATCAAGTACTAACTCTCTGAACTGCTGCCCTTCTCCACAGGCTCGCTTATATGTGCATGAGGCTAAAATTGCCTTTCCCTCGGTCCTGTCCCCTGTTCACTGGGGAGGTTCGGGACCTTTTTACAATGTAATATTTTTCCACTTTCCTAGACTCTGGTTTTATTTACAGTGGATTGCAGGTGAGTTGGAGAGGTCACACTGATAGATACCTTTTTCTTTTTCTTCTTCTTCTTTTTTTTTTAAGTAGTGCTGTCAGAAAAAGGTTGTTTTTACTTCACTGCCAGCAGTTTATATGGGATTACTATTGTTTTCTTCTATTACAGAAAAATATTCCCAAAGCCTGGGAGAATACAATTCAGTAAAATAGCCATCAGGCTACTACTTTGTGTTTAATGTAAGAACATGGCATTAAACACCATTTAAGTAAGAGAATAGTTAGCAGCTGCCAATCTCTAGATTGGAAATATGTGACATTTTTGTGCTTCTTATGTTTTGCATTCAATAGATAACAGCTTCTAATTTGGGGTGTTTTATCTCTGGCCTTCTGAGGTGGGGCTGACAGGAATGTCGAAATGTCCTGTTCTTTAGAAGGGCGTCTGTTTGCGTGACTCGGAAGGGACACCTGGATGGACTCCAGGTTTGAAGTGTGAGTTGATGAGGAGGTTCGGGCTGCCTTTATGTTAGACTGATAGGAAGTCATTCAGCTTCTCCACGGGAATGGTCCTTGGGCCAGGTCTGGTCAGAGAGGAAGGCTGGTTTAAAACAGTAAAATGAGGTGCTTGTTAAATGCAGATTCCAGCCCCCACACCAGGGTTTTGCAGGGCCTCTCACCTGCAAATCAGTATTTCCCTGAGCACCCCAGATGGTTCTGAACCCCAGGCAGGTCTGAACAATACTAAAATTTCAGAATCACGGCTGAGACCTGAAACTGACAGTCTGGAAAGAACATCTACCTTGCTCTCTATTTACTCATCCTCTTATTTCTCTAAGTCCTAATATTCCAATGAAATCTTGGTTTCTTACTATGATACTCTCTTTATTTCTAGTAGTAGCCTTTCTCTTTTTTATTCATTCTGGAGAATAGGATTAAAAATTGTCAGACTTGACAAAGTGTTGTCCCACCTACTGAGTTGTCAGGGGCTTTTCTTAGGTCTGATGGTCAGAGAATGGATGTCGTGACCATGCCAATTACCGTAATCGAGGTGAAGCTTCAGGTCTTGTGTTAATCACAAATGTCCCCACTGTCTATGGCCTGGGCCCTATTGGGGTATTTAGGGCCTGGGGCCTGAGTCATAGCATGTAGTCATGGAGTTTACAATGTCATCTGCTAACAGCGATATCACTAATTGATGTCCCTGGAGTTATTACCTGCTTCTGCTAGTGAATGGCATCAGACACTTCATTTCATCTCTCTGAGGTTGCCATCTGTAAATCTGGGGAAACTCACACCTATTTCTAGAGTCGTGAGGATTCACAAATGTGTATAAATACCTTATACTGTGCCTGGCACAAAAAAAGTGTGCCCAGCACTTGGAGCTATTTCTTTAGTTATTATGCTGGAGGAAAAATGGCTGCACACTCAGGTGAGGTTACCACTGGCATGAGCTGAGACAATGTGGTTTGAGACCCTTTTGGAAAAGCTTGGTTTTCCCTGGATACAGTTCAGTTATTCGGTGCCCTGGCAGCCATGAGAGAGACCCTTGGTGGCCTTGGGATGATCTTGAGAGTTGGGACGTTGGAAGATGGACAGGATTGGGATGGATGGGTGATGTTGGGACACAGGGAGGGCTGAGGCGAGAGCCACTCAGACCAGTAGTTCCTGGTAGTCAGAGTCTCTTCCAAGACACCATCTGACGCCTTGCCTGGATTCCACGTGGTCTCACGTGGGTCCTTGGTGTCGGGCTCACAGATGTACTTTTTTTTTACTGAAAATAAGGCTCTGTTACAATGAGAAACCAAAGGACTTTTGCTTAACTATTGGTTAAACACTGCTTGGTTTATACCTAGCTGGTTATAAGTCAAAGACATCAGATAGTGTTTACATTTATGAGGTCTGTCCAGAAACTATCCAGCCTCGTGCTATGAAAAATAGAGACATTTATTGAAGAAGATAGAAGATATAAGGAACATTGTACATGGGACAATGATGCCTTGGTCCCCTTTAAAGTAGGCACCTTGCGACCTCACACAGTTCTCCCAATCACCATCAGCTGCCCCGTCGTATTTTCCTGAATCTCATTGATAGTCTGAAATCTCTTCCCTTTCAAAGGTGATTTTAGTTTTGGGAAAAGGCAGAAGTCACAGGGTGCCAAATCTGGGTTGTAGTGGGGCTGAGTCACCTGGGTGATTTGATGTTTTGCCAAAAAAAACCTCTGCAGTAGATGTGATGCATGGATGGGCGTGTTGTCATGACAAAGCTGCCAATCACTACTTGCCCTTAGATGCAGCCTTCTGAATCATCCGAATGGTTTCTGCAGAGGAATGTTCAAGCTTTAGGCAAAATCTGATGCAGATTCATTGCTCTACCTGCTCAGTCATTTTGAATCTGACAGCCACACAGTACACGTCCTCACTCAACGGTGTCTACCGCCCCCACATACTAGTACAGTGAAGTTGTCATTGTTCACACATGTGCATTCGAGTCCACTGTCCTTGGCTGCCAGGTTATATCAATGTCACACAAACTGGTCTCGTTATATTAACAATGGCTGGACATTTTCCTGGACAGACCTCGAGTTTTGGAGTAGTTATTAATAGACAAATAGGGCTTTGAACTTCAAAAACAATATATGAGGTGTGTGTTCAGCTTAGTTTTATTCTTTTCTGTAAACTGACTTACAGATTGGAGGATCAGATTCCCAGATCAGTGACCCCAGAAGTGGTAGCATTTTCCTGACCCATGACATGAAGGCTTTCTCCTCAGCTTCAGCTCAGCACTTTGGATGGAAGTGGCACATTATTTTGTATTCTATAGCATGTATATTTCTGAGCACTGTGAAGTGGGTTGCTATTCTCAGCTGTGGACTAAGAGGAAGTCTGTAGATGGTACCAAGGGACTGGGGAGAAGTTCAGAGTAGGGAAGCACTGAAGGTTGTTAATGAATTAAGAATTTGAAATTCAGCCCTGGTGGGGAGCAGAAGGGCTTTAAAGGACAGGGCCTGAGCCTAGGCATCTGGTCAACCTGTGCTTGTGTGCTGGGCCCACTGGGTCCCTAGTGCTTATTCATGAAGGGGCTTTGGGGAAATTTGGTAACTTTTCAGCTTTCTCGTCTATAACATGTGACTACTTAAACCTGTCCCTTAGACTGTTTTTCAGGATAAGTTATGGTATTTATCACTGATCACAATGCCTAGCATATGGAAGGCACACAATTACAGTGGTTGTTATTAGTAATAAGACTACTTAATACTTGATCAGTGAATGCTACGTAGGTCTGCCCAGTTGGGAAAAGTTTGGGAGTGGGAAGGGCATTAGAGTCTTGGGCTGTGAACCCTGGGTGAGGGCTGCAGGCCGATTCCTCAGGGACAGGTCCGTAGCCGTGTTCGTGGCTGTGGACTGATGCGTTCTTTCTCCCCTTCCGGTACTGCAGGATGTGGACAAGTGGTCCTTTGATGTCTTTTCCCTCAACGAAGCCAGCGGGGACCACGCACTGAAGTTCATTTTCTATGAATTACTCACACGCTATGATCTGATCAGCCGTTTCAAGGTCAGTGACTCATTAAACAAACACACACACACATTTATCTATCCTTGCATGACTTTGGGGCTAAAGCCAATAGAATCATTTTAATATAGACTCAAAACTGCCCTGGGTGACTTGGGATGCATTGGCCCGACAGCCGCTGTCATGAACTCCTGTGTGGGGGGAACTTTTCATTCCTTGCCTGTCTGGCAGGCTCTTTGGCCTGGCAGAGGCTACAGCCACACACTTTGATCCTGGCCTTCCTCAAAGCACCACCTGAAGCCTGAACTAGCTGAACTGCCCACAGTGCTGGCCACTGATCTCATTCCTGCCTCCTTTCGTGTGCATCTCCTGCCATCTGCAAGGAGACCATCATGGAGACAGAATGGTGTCTGCTGTCTCTGCAGACGTTTTTTTCCCACCACTTGATTCAAATGCAGACAAATACTCTCCCTTATCATCTGTGACAGGTCACGGGTATTGTGCAGGCAATCAAGCTCCAGATTAATTCTTCAGCTGTAAGTGAAGAGCCTGAATCATTTCCAGGGTTCAATCCCTTCAGCCTCTCCTTCTGCAGACTCTGGGGACCACGTCAGCTTCCCCAGGTGACCTGAGAATTCACCCGCTGACATCTGTCATGTTATGCCCCTCAGATTTCTCTCATCCTGTGGATGAGCCTCTGGAAAATGCAGGCCTTTTCTCTGTAACATGCTGACTTCCCTGGACAGCATGGTGCCTTATTGCTTTCTAAAGGACTAAGTATTTGGAGGTGTATTTCTTACAGAGCCATAAATAGTTTATGGCAGTGGTCCTTGACTTCTTTTCTTTTTAAAAGATTTTATTTACTTATTTTTAGAGAGATGGGGAGAGGGAAGAGAGAGAGAAAAAGCAAGGGAGGGAAAGTGCACTGTGTGGTTGCCTCTCATGTACCCCCTATGGGGGACCTGGCCTGCAACCCAGGCATGTGCCCTGACTGGGAATTGAACCTGCAACTTTTTGGTTCGCAGGCCAGTGCTCAATCCACTGAGCCACACCAGCCAGGCCTGGTCCTTGATTTCTTTTGCATCAGAATCCTGTGTGAAAACCCAGTGACTGCCTGAGACCCTATCCTCAGAGCAAAGCCCCGTGCACACACACTCATGACTGGACCTAGGATTTCCATGGTTCACAGACCCCCTCATGAACAGCCCCAAGAACCTAGGTTTCTCAAATCTTCATGTTCAAAAATGAAAATTGATCTCTGACATCTGAAAGGCAATATTTAAATTTTTAAAAGTCAAAGAATAGGAAGAAGACTGTGGTCCAGGAAGAACATATTGCAGACTCTCACAAAGCCTCACAGCAGTATTTTCCTTATTATTATTACAATATTTTACTAACATATTTTTAGTCTCCTGGGACTCACACTCTTCCCTTTCCCCCTTTTTCATACTTCGTAAGTTATCTTCAACCAAGGAATTGATCCAGAAAACTGACACAGGTTCCCTTGTTTTCTACAGACATTTTGTAATTGTCCTTCACTTTCTGCCACATAGAAAAAGAAGGTAAATTTATTATACATATTTGAGACAGAAAAGCAATTAGGCTAATTGGAAACGCATTCCAAATTGCAAGGCACCGACAATAAATCGCCGAGTAACAGACACAATAACACAGGTTGTTTCTGTCCCCAGGTGTCACGGATTATGATATGGCTTTTTTTCAATGTGTCCAGTACATACAATTGCTTTTCCTGAAGGGCACATTTTTCAGGAGGTGGCAGCCTGTGTTTATTTTGCAATCATTTAATGACTTTTATGGTCTTGGTGTACGCTATGTTTTGTCATCAATAAATGAGATATGCTGCACAGTGCATGTTTGTTTATTTCTCAAGAAATAAAAGACTCAACCCTTTGCTTGAGAAATCAATGAACACACGCCCTCCCGCCCCGCATGTCTTTGAGATGATCCTGTGCGATTTCTTTCCTCACTTAAAGCCACTGAATCACTAGCCCACTGACCTTACCAATCTTTTTCAGATCCCTATTTCTGCACTTGTCTCATTTGTGGAGGCCCTGGAAGTAGGGTACAGCAAGCATAAAAATCCTTACCACAACTTAATGCATGCCGCCGATGTCACCCAGACCGTGCACTACCTACTCTACAAGACAGGTGTCGTGGTGAGTACAGATACAGATGGGAACTCCAGGATGACACAAACAGCCAGGTCTCTATGATCGGGCTCTGTGACCTTTACTATAAAGTCTTCTTCAAATTGGCATCAAGATAGACATTCTCTGGGTATGGTTATTCATTATCCCATAAACCCAGCACCCGTTTGTTATCTTCTCAGCGAGGACATATTGAATGAGTTGGTCGAATATCTCACTGAATTAAAAATGGAATACAGTGGGAGGAGCGTGGGCTTTGCAGCTCGATGTAGTTGGATAGAAATCCTTGTTTAATTACTTATTAGATCCTGTGACCTATGATAAATTGCTTGAATCTCTGAGTCGGGATTTCCTCATTTTCTAAAGTGGTGAAAATTATTCTATCTTGTAGAAGGACCATGGCAGCTAGGAATAAAGTATCGAAAATATAAAGTGTTCTGTGTGCCTCATAAAGGAGACTCAACAGTTAGGGATTGTTGCCCTTAGAACTTTGGAGGATTTCCCCCAAACCTCTCACCAGTTTTCAGTCCTTCCTTACTGCAAAGCTGATTTTTAAAAATATTATTTAAAAAGCTATTGTTTTAATTATGGAAATAGCACACAAGGAACCTGTTTGATGTGATAAAGGATTTCTGCCAGAAACTCAGAGCATGTATTGTAGGTAATGGTCATTGAATAAAACCCTGGAGCCAAGCAGGGATGCCCACATTGATATTGCTGTGGAGCGTCTTTCTGGAGGTCTCAGCCAGTGCAGTGTGGCAGCTGAAGAGGTTAAAGAAGCATCCTGTGCAAATGATTTGATTATCTCTTTTTAAAAATCAAGAAATCCAACTACAAACGATTA